>JAJMDH010000096.1:109548-134988 GCA_030573455.1 Hanseniaspora pseudoguilliermondii | reverse complement strand
AGTGCAATTGGCATCTGAATCCATGTTTTGAAGGGAGCATTGGTTGTGCCAGTTGTTGATACAGATGTGTTATAGATAGTAAGTCCCAAGAAAGAAATGCAAAAGATAATGAAAATTGCTTTCTATCCATGTCACTTTTCTGATGGATATAGCAAATTGATGTGTTGTTTAAAATGCTAGTGCTTTGGCTAATTGGTTTTGATAATGATGTTGATGAACATGTTCCCCCCACGCATGTTTCAAAGATGTTGGTATTCAAAACGGTTAAACATTTCACTGGTGTTTAAAACTACATTGACATTGCTATATCTTAAGCACAAGTGCCACTAACGTCTATATAAGTATCCTAACGTCCTGTTTCTCTTTTTCTTTTTTTTTTTCTTTCTTGTCGTAAGAAGCTACTAAATGTCAATTTAGTCTGCTATTTTTTTTTTGTTATTTCTATAGCATTCTTATATATATTCGTTGATGAAGATATATGCAAATTGAATATAAACATGTCAATGATCTTCTTGAAAAACATTTTTAGTTTCTTAACGGTTACATGTGTTTGCTTATCCACCAAATTTTAGCAAATTAACCTTCTTCTTTAACATATAATAAAAAAAAATGCTTATCTAAGGTTTTAACGTCTAAAAGAAGGGTATGAACACGAAATAGTCAGAATTCATATTGAACACTCAATTATCTTCAACAAGAATGAATAATTGGGGAAAATAGCCCACGCTAGTTATAGAGTTAATTGCTAAAGACCTGTAAATTTTTCAATGTTTGAAGTTGAGTATTGATAGCAATTGTTCAATAGTATTTCTTTTATTGTTTAACTGCAGAAGTTAATCATTTGATGTTTTACAGATACATGTTCAACTTAAATATTATAATTATAAAACTTTGGGCAATGGTAAAGTTCATTGACGTGAGTTACTTGAAAGCTTAATTTAGAAATGATATTAATTGAGTTGGCAGAATATGACATTTAAATGCTTATTTTATAAGCAATTAACTAAATATAAAAGACTAGGAAAATAAACTGGTATCAAGATTTTTGGGAGATAAACAGCCACACATGCAAAACAGTGAATGATAGACTAATCAAATTATATACTACATATTAAGGCTTCAAAACTTTTTTCATGCGTTTGACATAAAAATTAAAAAATTTACACTATTTCCGATAAAGCGTTTAAAAATAGTTTTTTTTAATAATAACTAAATACTTTTAAAATAACTAATTTACATTATACATATAATTTTTTTAAATATGCTTTTGAAATTTGTTGCTAGCTGCTAAAAAAATTGTTTGTTTTTTTTAATTATATTATATTAAAATTTTTCATTTATGACATTTTTTAATAAACGCAAATTTTGTTTACAATAAAATTTTTTTACATTTTCAAAGCATAATGTTGTTTCAAGAAAGCATTTTTTTAATACTGTCTATATGTAAACCTTTTTTTTTTTGACGTTTTGCTGAAATAACTTTTTTAACGCACACTAGTTTTTTGGTAACACCTATTATGCTTATAAATTGCTAAATCAAATTCATGAAAGCATATATTGCATTTAGAAGAAGGAAAAAATATTGACTTGACAACAAAAATTAAGTTTATGATCATTGAAGCATGAACTTCTTATACTTTTCTAGATACCTAAATTCAGATCAATTTCATTAAAAATGTTTTGATCATTCTTATATTTTCTTCTGATAATAAATTTAAAAGTTAAACATAGAAAATGAAAACAGAATATAATTAACAGTATAAGAGAAAATTGTATCATCAAACCTAAGAGTTCTTACTTGTATTATATACATATAACGTATTACCTTTCTTGAGAATAGTAAAAATCTCTAGTATCTTTATAGAGTCTACTTTTAAGAAACTGAGGGACTGGTCTCCGCATCAATCGCAACTATATCTTTTAATCTTAAACAGTACGAATAAGTATAACATCTTCGTCGTCAGAACAATTAACCATTGCACCAGGAAGATTTGCTCTTTTTTCGTATATTTGAACCTTGAACCCATCAAGAATACTATTATTGAGCTTTAAAGCTTCTATCTTTGCGGCTACACTAGTAAATTCTATATATCCATACAAACGTTGCTTCTTTTTGGTTTTTTGGACAATAGTAATTCTTTGTATATCTGACTTAGTGCTGTGTAATATATCCTTAAAGAAAGTCTCTAAAACAGTTTCATCTACATTATGGCTAAGATTTTTTATAAATATTGATCTAGCGTTCACTTCGTCATGGTTCAATTTCATCTTCCAGTGCTTTTATAGTTATTCAGATATGTAGTTGTCAGGTTTAAGTGTTTTCTTCTGATTTAAAATTTGGTGCTCAAATAAACACCTTAGAATTTCTTTTCTTTTTTTTTATCTATCGCTTTTTTTTTAAAAAAAAAAGGTGAGTTATTTACTCTTTTAGGAAACCATTCAACATTTTTTCTTTCCTTCTTCAATACCTCTAAATTATTCAGCTTTGTTAATTGATATTTTAATATTCGTTGCAGTATAATCAAGTTATTGATTCTTAAATGTATATGTATATATAGAGCAAAACAAATACCAAAGAAATATAGACCAATATTCAATTTCGTTTACAATAACTAAAAATGGGTTCCGTTAGACAAAGAAGAAAACAGCATTCAACTACCAAGAAAGCAACTAGAAGAAACAAAGATGCCCAAAGAAAAATCAACATTCATTCCAATCCAATCATAGCGGAGAATTGGGATTATAAAGCAACATTGGCTCAAAATTATGCTAAATTGGGGTTATCAGCTAAGCTACAGAAACCTGCTGGTGGTCAACAGATCAACTATGATAACAAAAAACAGAAAGTAGGAACTGTTAAGGCTAACACACTAGCTGATCTAGATTCTTCATCTGATGAAGAAGATGAAAAAGCCAACTCTTCAGATGATGAACACAGTGATGTATTTATTGACCCAGAGGAACTAGACGAAAATGGTGAATATATAGCGGAAAGAATACTAGAAGGAGAAGCTAGAATAGTCAAGGATGAATCTGGTAATATCATAAAGGTTGTCTACGGTACAATGAAGCCATTTGATATTGATATGAGTGTAGAGCAACTGAAGCAAAAGAATAACATGCAACCAAAGACAGAAGTGATCAAGCTATTGGAAGAAGAGGCCAACAAACCTGTGCTAATAAAAGAAAGACATTTGAGTGCTAGAGAAGATGAATGGATAGGCAAATTGGTTTCAAAATATGGTGATAATTATAAAGGAATGGTAAGAGACAAGAAGTTGAACATTTACCAACAGACTGAAGCTACTCTTCGAAACAAGGTTTTAAAATGGAATTCATATCATAACACCAACAAAGCTTAGATTATATTTAAGGAGGAAGATTGTATGAGAACCATGTCATCATTAATTAATTCATAATTAAATACGTTGGTTGATCTTAGATGTGCTTTTTTGGCATTTTAGAGATTTCCAAAGGTCATTTTAGGCTCTTTGTTTTTACTGCAAATATAAAAATGAAGTTAAATAAATATATATTATACAAATTGGCACTTTGGTAACACAGTTTACTTAGAAGTTACTTTCAACATAAGCTCTATAGGAAGTAAAGTCTTCATCTTCAGAGATAAATTCAACAGGAGTTTCAGGAGCAATAAAGAAAACAAACCCTGGTTCAGCCTTTAACTTAACATCACCATATTTCAAATAACCGTTACCCTTAGTCGATATAACAATTGAAGGTCCTTTCAATCCATCATGTTTTCTAACGCTGCCGGAAGAACAACCTTTGAAGGTGGTTTCAACGACAGAGAATTCATCAATAGGTGGATTGTATTCTATACATTTTCCTTCACCGGAAGACTTTTTGAAATCGACTGGTGGCATCTTTTGTGATTCAACGGAACCATATTGATATGTTAACATTTCACATAAGTTCTTGACGTCTTTGAATTTTGGAGTGAAACCTGCTCTAACAACGTTGTCTGAAGCTGCCATACATTCAATAATATCACCCGAAATATAAGCGTGTGGATCCTTTGCTTGTAAGAAAATAGCTTCACCAGCTTTTAATTTACAGTGATTTAGCATTAAACATCCACAGAACAAACCAATATCCTTAGGGAACTGTTTGTTTAAAAATTGAATTAAAGCTGGTAAATCAGACTTGTTGAAAGATTCTGGGGATTTTTCAGCTCTCTTAACTAACAAATCAGCCTTTTCAGCAATGAATTCATCACTGGCAGTCATGACTTTGGTGAAGACTTTTTGTAACAAGGCTCTATTAGACTTATCTTCTTCAGAGCCTGGTGCAACAGATCCAGCTTTGATATTCTCAATAAATTCCTTGGATACTTCTTCACCAACGATATCTCTAAACTCTGGAATCTTTTCAAGTTCATCAGCAATTTCGTTCAAAGGTTTGAAGCCACAGAAACCTTCAAAGTCAGTTACAGCAACAGCCATTTCCGGCTTATGATTGTCATCTGGATAGTTTTTGGGATCATTAGCATGTAAAATCTTGGCTAATGACTTATCTGGATGAGCTTGAATAGAAAGAACCTTTTCAATGGACAAAACCTTGAACAAAAATGGCAAAGTGTTGGTACTTTCGAACTTTTTGATAATCTTTTCATTCAAGAAAGTGTTTGGATTGGACTTGATAATATCAGATAGAGATTCTCTTGTTTCTTTGTTATAGGAAGGCACCTTATGATGAGTACCCATCCATAGTTCAGCATAAGGCTCACTTTCTTTGATTGAAACATCTTTGTTGGAATGGGCAGCAAATTGGGCAACTGCTGAGTTGGAACCTAATTTACCCCAATCGTATTGTTGGAAACCAGAGTCTAGTCTAAATAATTTATCACTCATTATAATAGAGTTTTCTTATTATGATTGTTCGTTTGGTTTTGACAAATGCATATTTTTTTTTAAAATTTTATTTTTGATATACCAAACAAAACAAAACAAAACAATAATGTTTTTTTTTTTAAAATTCGAAAGAAAAAATTGACACGTTGATGTTATATAGTAATAAAAAACGACATGGTAAAACATGGGTTGTGAATTTTTTTTGCGGGGGATTTCAAATACACTCAACTCATAAAAATTAAAAATATCCTATAAGAAAATACCTTGTTTATAATTTCTAAAAGGACATAAGTTGATCATCATATATTACAACAGTACCAAGAAAAAACTTTGATAATTTCACTTTTTATATTATCAAAATTATATAATAGTTTTTAATTTCAAAAAGTGCCAATATATATGTTGCCTTGCTTTGTTGACTATTGAAACAAACTACTGTCAAATAGAGCACAGAACATAACATCAACTTATTAGATAAAGCTTATTTTGCTGTCGTCAATTCGATTATCTCTTTTGATGTGATTATAGTGACACCTTTCTTCTTGTTCTCAGATTCAAGCTTGATAGCAACTTGAACCCCGGCTTTTCCAACAGAGTCACCGTATACTGGATGCCCCAGCAACTTGCTGAACCATGTTCCATAAACTAACCCAAAGAAAAATGGTACTACATTACTTCCCAACCCGTTATGATCTTTCAATCTAGGACCTAATAAAGCTCCTGGTCTCAAAATAACTAAATTTTCAAATCCCAAAGTTGTTAGTTTGTCCTCCAGTTCACCTTTCATCTTAAAATACGGAAATATTGATGTAGAATTGGCACCTGCAGAAGAAACTAGTACACATGTGGTGTATCCCAATTCTTTAGCTTTTTTAGCTAATTCGTAGTTCAATTCCAAATCAATCTTTCTTTGATTTTCAATTCCACCTGCGGTGGCCTTTGTTGTACCTAGACCACTCAAATATATTTTTTTTGTAGAGGCGTCTCCAGTATTTATATTGCTAAATGTTTCAGTCGCCCATTTAGAAGAGTCTTTTTCAACAATAGTAGTAACATTGCTCTCATCTTTAATCTCATTGATTTTTAAAAATTCAGGACTATAGGGTTTTCTTACCACAGAATTGATGATCGAATCCACATTTTCCTGAGTTTTAAATTTGTTCAAATATTTGATGAATGCACCACCGCATAACCCACTTGAACCAACTACTAAGAAGTTAAATTTATTATCTGACATTTTCAAAGGAATGTTTTACTTAATATACAGTACTTGTTAATAAGATTTTATGGATGCTACTTATAGATGGATATATATGTATAATTCTTTATCATTGATACCTTCAGAAGCAATAACGCATCGTAAGAGCATATTACCTAAATCACAA
Organism: Hanseniaspora pseudoguilliermondii; assembly: GCA_030573455.1. Taxonomy (NCBI): domain Eukaryota; kingdom Fungi; phylum Ascomycota; class Saccharomycetes; order Saccharomycodales; family Saccharomycodaceae; genus Hanseniaspora; species Hanseniaspora pseudoguilliermondii. The sequence goes on along the minus strand of JAJMDH010000096.1, from coordinate 128,732 downwards.
GAAATATAGAGGGTATTTCGGGGCTCAAATAAAAAAAAAAAAAGAAGAAGATGGACATGTTTGAAGTGTCACAGATTTTCGGACGATTCATGAAGTACGTTTAAAGCCGTTTTTTTCAATAATCTTTTTTCTCGATAAGCCACCAAGCATATTCGTTGTTTTTGCAGATTTAACATTATGAACGAAAAAAATGCGTTCTATATTGCTGAAAGTATTCCTGGCTAACAATCACCCAGAAATTAAAATCACATTGAACGTTATTGATCAATTAAAAGCTTAGCACGTCAGCTAGAGGAAAATTCACTCGTCTCAACATCTGTTTGATGAAAACCTGAAATTTCGTATAAAAAGCAAACTGATTTGCATAAATTTATTAGCACTATACATATATGAAATGATCATATGTAAATTAGTTACCTACTTGATATAGACCCCAGCCTAAAGAATATTCTTCGGCATTAAATAGTTCTGTAATGTACTCTTCTTCATTGAGAGCACCAACCCCTATAATGAATGGTAGAAAGTGATCAATTTCTGGAGAATGAGCTTCAAATAATTTTTTAATATCTTCTGAATTCTCTTTTCCCAAGTCTAGAATTTTAGTTCTTAGCGTTACATGATTATCTCCAGATTTTTTATCAGCTTCAGTAGTATCTCTTAAAAATTTATTGAAGTCCTTTACAAACTCTGGATGTTTTTTCTCACCAATTACTTTCTTTAAAATACTTAAATTGTGAACGGACATACCGGATAAAATAACCAAACCGCCATCTTCATTAATCTTTTTGATTAAAGGACTTAAATTTTCAATATGTGCTTTGAAGGTTTCGACAATATTTGCGTTTTCATTCAGTCTTTCATCTTCGCCATTTCCATTAGGAACATTTGGTAACATCGACACTTGCACTATAGGTATAAAATCTGCTTTACTGTTATAAACATCTAGTTTAGCTACTTTACTAGGAACCCATACGCCATGATCAATACCTCTTTCTGCTTTTTCAACGGTAACGTTTTCATCACTAAAAGAAGTAATCTTGTCAATGATCCCCTTTGTAACATAGCTTTCAAAGTTTTCTTCATACATATACTTTGGAAAGTTGTAAAAATCATATATCAACTCATTTTGGATTTTCTCATCATTATCACTGATTTCATCAAGATTTTTAGGTGATGCAACATAAATCTTCTTCAATGATTCTGGCCCTTCGTAACGTGGCTGCCAGTGAGCTGAAATTACAGCTATATATTTAGGTTTAAATTCTGATTTGACACGTTGGCCAAACTCTTCTACATAATTGTAAGGTGTAATTGCACCTGGAACATCAGTTGTTCTTTTGTACATAAATGTAGGACCTCCATGAGACCAAAAGAATGTTTTTTGCTTTTTGCTTTCACTAGCGGACATTAGGCTCGTTTTATTAGATGCTTATATGTAAGTCTTGCTTTTGGTTAAGCTAAGCATTAGTTATTCTGATATCAAAGCACTTTTACCTTAATATACTTCATTGTCTGACACTCATAAATCTTGGATTTAGACCTTTTATATATGTATGAAGTTGTAGAAATGTATTATATAATTAAGGTGTGATAATTAGTAATATATTATGTTATACTCTCATTTGTTATCTTTGGCTCTTTTTTTTCCATTGGTTAAAAAAAAAACCCCCCGTGATGCAAAATATCTAAAAGAGAAATGACATGAGAACTGGCTAGCTAGATCATGTAATTGGTATATATGGCTTAGCTTTGGCAATGGGCTAATAGCAAGATAATTAATTTTTATTTATGCATCAATTGAATATTTCATTTAAAAATAAACAAACATGGAGAAAAAGTATATAGAGTTTGTCTTACAATAGGTTGCGATAAATGTTTAAGCAGTATATCCGGGGTAAATTATTTGATACTATTTATCTAGTGTGTCAACAGCACACCAATATGCTCTTACCCAAATTCAAAATCTTAGGATGTTACTTTACCATTCTCTTCATAATGCTAAGTCCCTAATTCTGTAGAATAGGGATCTTCTTTTAGGAAGACTGCATCAAATGCACGTGCTTGGAAAAGTATTCATTATATTCCCTCCAATTCTTCGTTAATTTTAACCGTAACAAATTAACACGACAATTTTTTTTTTTTACCTTCTTTTTATTCCTTTCGTTATTTATATTTATAGTCCTCGTACTCGTATTAAGGCTAATGAATAACACCAACACTAACAACCAGTTTATATATAGTATTGGCTTTTACTTTTATTTGTTCACATTTGAAAAAAGAACTTTATAGAATAGCAAATAAACAGCAATAAAAACTAAAAGCTATATATAACAATAAATACTCACTAATAGAGCTTGCTGTATTTCTATAAATTACTTGATCCATCAATATAGTTTATATTCATACAGGATTTTTTGATTTTTGAAGTTATAGACACCAAAGTAGATTAGTATACATTTGAAATTAATATGTACAATTCTTTTCAAAATAATGGTAACAGTTATGGGTTTCAACAGCCTTATAACAGTGGAAACCAACAAAATCCAATACCTCAAAATCAGTTTCAATTGAGAAATTCAAACACTACTACTGAATTTGGAGATTTTGTTTCAAATGGAAGCCAACAACAAGGTTTACAACCAAATAACACTGGTTTCCAACAACAAGGTTTACAAACAAATAACACTGGTTTCCAACAACAAGGTTTACAACCAAATAACACTGGTTTCCAACAACAAGGTTTACAACCAAATAACACTGGTTTCCAACAACAAGGTTTACAATCAAATAACACTGGTTTCCAACAACAAGGTTTATATCCAGATACCAATGGATTTACTCAAACTTTACAACCACAAGGAACTGGCTACACTCAGCAACCAACAACTAGCTTTAATACTTACCAAAAAAGTTTTAATCAAGGATTAAATTCACAGAATACAGGAAACTTTAACATGCCACAAACTTCTTTCTCCAACAACCAACCAAAACCCTTGTTGCCTCAACAAACAGGGTTCTACTCAAATGGAAACAACCAACCACAGCAAGGATTTCTAAAGCCAAATACTACTGGGTTTGTCAATTCCATGTCACAAACACCAAACTACAACAATCAATTGGTTCTTCCTAATATGAGATTAAGCTTTGTTACTGCTGAAGACCAAAAGAAGTTTGAGAAGTTGTTCAGATCAAAAGTTCCTGTTAACTCAAACACTATTTCTGGTGCTAACTGTAGAGAGATATTGATGAAGTCTGGATTACCACCAAAGCAACTTGCTCAAATTTGGAATCTTGCTGATACTTTAAAAGCTGGTGAGTTGATGTTTCCTGAATTTGTTTTGGCCATGTATTTAATCAATTCTGTTTTACAAGGTGAGAGTTTACCTTTTGCATTGGAAAAAAAAATCAGAGATGAGGTTACCAAATTTGTAGATGCTATAAATTTTCAAGTTGGAGAACAGTCTGAGAATTCATTCCAAGCCCAAAGTTCAAGCAATCCTACTCCATTTGATAACTTGACTAGTGGAATGAGCTTACAACCACAACCAACAGGTATGATGCCATCCATCAGTTTTGGTGGCAACCAACCTGGCCAATTGATGCCTCAAAATACTGGAATGTTACCTCCAACATCTTTTGGACAACAATCCACTGGATATCAGCAACCATTGCAAAACCAATCTTCTGGATATCAACAATCTTTGCAAAACCAATACACTGGAAGCCAAGCACCAATGACTTCCTTTGGAAACTTCAATGGGCCAAACACCGCTATGCTGAGAGCCAATCAAACAGGAATGGGGTTGGTATCTCAACCAACAGGTGTTTTACCACAAGGAAACTTTCAAATTAATGGGCCTTTAACTGCTCAAAAGACAGGATTCGGTAACAATGACTTGTACTCTCAAAACAACTTTATGTCTAAATTTACCGCAGAAAATGAAGATTTTGTCACCTCAGAAGAAAAGGCATTATTTTATAAGATTTTTGATACTTATGACATTGAAAACAAGGGTGTTTTGGACTCCAAGACCAGTGTCGAAATCTTTAGAAAATCTGGTTTGAGCAGACAAGATTTGGAGCATATTTGGTCTTTAGCTGATGCTGACAACACTGGAAAATTGAACAAACAGGAGTTCACTGTTGGTATGCATTTGGTTTATAGAAAGCTGAATGGACATGCCTTACCTAAGACTTTACCTAGATCATTGATACCGCAATCAACTCAAATGCTAGATATGATGAAGGAGGAGCTCAAAAAGCAGTCTTCTGCTCAAAACAATGATTTAAACAACTCGAGGGCCAAGACTTCATCTTTTGTTAACAATGACACTCTACCATCTTTCAGAGATAGAAAAAACTCTAAAGTTGATCTTGAAGTTGAATTAGAAAAACAATCAAAGTCCGAACAAAATGCAAAAGAAGAAGAAACTTTAAGAACTTTAATCAGAGATAAGAAGATATTGATTGAAGCTGAAACTTACAAGAACGAAGAAAGAATCAAGGAAAAGAAGCTTAGAGATTTAGAAAACCTGAAGCAAATAGAAATTTTAAAAAAATCTATTTTGTCTTTACCAAAGGCCACACTATCTGGTGAGAATTCCATGAGAAGTTCCTATGAAGCTTTAAATGCAAGATTGGTTTCAATTTTAACAAGTATTGATACTGTTGAAGATGCAATCATATCTGCCAAAATTGAAAAGTACAAAAAGCAAAACCCTTCATCTGTTGTAGGAACAGGTCCAAATGGTGAAGTTACTGAACAAGACATCAGAAAAGCTAAGAAAAAGGCTGCCTTGCAAGAGAGAATGGCATTGTTAACAGGAAAAAAAGTCAGTCCATCCTTATCCATTGAAGAAGAAGAAGCCAAATTCAACAATGCTGTTAACTCCATAAAAGAAGAAAGCAAACAAGCCAAAGAAACTGTTGAGTTAATAAAGTCAGATATCACTGAAATCTTGAGTGGAATCAAGGCAGCTCTATATGGGGGTGATAATGATAGCAGTGAAACCAGGAAGTTTGACTTAGGTGTGGGATTGGAACCTGAATTGAAAGATTTCATCAAAAGAGTTAACACTACCGCTTCAAGCGTGAACTCATCTTCATCGATTTCTAATAACCATTTGGAACCACAAAGCTCCCCATCGCCTCTTTTATCTGCTTCATCAAGTCAAGAACACTTGAATAGCACAAGACCAACAAGCGTTAGAACTTCATCTTACCAAACTTCAGAGGAAAGATCTGCTTACATCAAAGAACAAGCACAAAAGAGAATGAACGAAAAGTTAGAAAAAATGGGACTTGGTAGAAGAAACAGAAGAAGTAGATCTAAGGTTGCAAGTCCAAATGAGTCTAGCGAGAATATGCCTGAAGAGAATGGAGAATCCTTATCAAACGTATCTTCATCTGTCTCTACCAGTATTCCAAAGCAAGAAACTCAAAAAGTTGACATCACCGAGGATGATGAGGATGAAGAAGAAAAGGCTTTGAAAATGAAGTTGGAAAGTATAAGATTGAAGAAACAACAAAAAGAAGAAAGAATGAGATTGTTGAAACAGCAAATTGCTGATGCCGAAAAGGAGGAGAACATGTATGCCGCACCAGAGTCCAAAATTGAAGTTCCGGCTGTAGAAGCCAAGGAAGAAGAAAGTGATGATTGGAACACTGAACCAACAAATCCAGTTCCTGTCCAAAATGTTCAACAAACACCAGCAAAGTTCAACCCATTCAGAAACAACGAAGGTGCCAACAAAGCTCCCTTCTTCAAGCAACCCCATGTTGGATCAGGTAGTCAAGTTTCTTTAAATGAAAAGACTGCTGAGGAACAAAGAAAATCCCAACGTGGGTTAGACAGTGACAGTGATGGATGGTCTGATGAGGAAGTTGCTGATGTTCCTGTTCAAGATACCAAGCCACAATATTATACTGCTCCAGTTGCTGCTCCACCAAGCAACGAAACACCTAAAGAACTTCAACCAATCAATAATGCTTCTGGAAACCTTTCTGTTCCACCTGTCATGAACACCAATGCACCAGTCAAAGTCATTTCCAGATACAATGATGATTCAGATGGATGGTCTGATGACGAGGAACAACCTGCTCCAGCAATTCCCAAACAGGCTTCTTTCATACCCGAGGTTCCAAAAGCACCTGCTTTGATTGTTCCAGGACCAACAGCATCAACCACTCATATTAGTGATGATGATCTTTCACTACCAGAATCAGTATCATCTGATGATGAATGGGATTAAAAGAAAAAAAGAAGAAACACGAAAACGTTGTCATCTGTTATTTTATTTTTTTGATCCAGATTTTATGATAAGATATATATACAAACTATAATGTTTTACAACTTCCAGTACTGTTACTCACTATATCTTTGCATTTTTTTATTGGGATGTTTACAAGTCAATAATATCTGATGAGATGTTCTTCATAGGATCTTCTTCCTGCACTGATGGCTTTGGAGTTTTGAACTTTGGCTGTGTGGGCAGGTTCGGCATTGATCCCTTGTATATAATGGCTTCATCAAGTTTATTCAGTATAGCTTCATGATATAAAAGAAATTCCTCGTGGTCAGGAAGTCTTGAATTTGCATGAGAAACCTTCAAGTATCTGTCCAGTAACTTGTAATTGTCGAGGTTGTCTATAGAGAGAATTGTTGATTCAAATAAGTTATATTTGAGAAAAGCCGAGTTTTTTCTTTTTTTTGTCTTGTAGTCGTATAGAAAGTAAAAGTCCTCAATGTCTCCGTATTGACTAAATATCTTTAGTATATCAAGTTCTGTAAGTCTTTCATCTATGTTGCTTATGTGTATGTACTTTTGGTCTTTGAACTGATAATGCCACGAATCTTTCATGTTTGTGATTCCCTGTTCCAGCTCTTTCAAACTGGGATTATCTCTCGACTTAGACATGTTATTACTTAAGCAGTATAACCTCTATTGACCTTAGTTTCCAATAAGTATGATTGCTTTTAGGTTTAGGAGAATTTTTTCATCATCTTCATTAGTATTAGTAGAATATATACCTTAAATTTGAACCACCCAACAAAGAAAAAAATATATATAAAAAAAACAACATAAATTGATGAACAAGAAGAAAAAATAAAAATACAAAATTCGTAAAAATCACATTAATATATAGTTTTTTAGGATGACTTTTCCAATAAACCTACCTCATTATAAGTCAAACTGGCTTTATTCTTTCTGGATTTTCCAAAAAGTCTATTTTTTCCGTTATAACCTTTGAATATTCCAAGAACTTTAAATGGCCAATAAAGAATGGTTTGTAGCAACGTTATTATTACTGGTTTACCCTTCACTTTACTACTTTTCTTCAACATTCCAAGGATACCAACCATACACACCAAAATACCAAACAAAGTGGTCATGGAAACTCTTCCATTGTTTAATGAATGCACCTTGATGTAAGCGTTTGGTTTTATAATTTCATAACAGTTTTTAGACACAGCTTTTTTGTTTAGGTTAATTTTAGCCAACAATGCAGCCAACGTGAAATCCTTGAGTTTTAAATATTGTGTATCATCCAGCTCACCCAATGAAAACTCTCTGTCAAAGACAGCTATTTCTCCACCGCTGTAACCAGCATTATCGATAACCAACAAAGAACCTGGCTTGAGTTGCTCAACTTTAGAGTAGCCCTTCAAAGCTTCATGTATGAAATTGTATTCGTTCAATGGGTACTTACGGGTATCTACAACAGTGAAGATAGCTCTTTTCTCAAAATCATTCAAAATGATCTCCCTTTTCATTTCTTTAAACAAAACCCTTCTGTCACTTCCAGTGACCTCATTCTTAAGCTTGTTGATTTTGTCTTCTTTGGACTTTCTCTTTTCATTCAAAGATTCATATTGATAATTCCATCTTTCTAGTTCATAAAACTCATAGTTCATTCTATATGTATGAATATCCTTGGAAATTTCATCAAGACTCTTTGCTGAATCTAAAAAATACATTACAACTTGTTCATAATCTTTCTTATCAAAATCAAATATGTACTCGGCATTTGTATCTTTCATTTCAATAATCGAAGGCATGGTATCTCTGTAAACCCAGCCCAAAACTGCATTTAAGTCTCTCAGATCAACTGTGGAAAAGCATCTGTATGTACTAGGAATCATGGAGTTCTCCTTGTAAATGTGGAATGTTGGAACTTGAGACAACAACTTGTTGGTAATCATGTTTGCATTGTATTCCACTTCATTGCCCTCGTTGTTAATGTTTGTGACAATCTTTTCAACTTGTCTCTTGTTAAACTTCTCAAGATCAAATGATGTTTTGAATAAATACACATTTGGAATTTTGGATAAAGGAAGTATTAAATGTTCCAAAAAGTCAAAATCTTCAGATGTGACTGTTTCAGCATCATATTGGAAAACCACGTATATTTTTTCATCTTTTGATTGAGCTATGGGCTCATTGGAAATCTTTCTCTGATTTACAAACGTTCCTATATCTAAAGAACTGATTTCAGGAATGTAAGAGTTGTGATTAACTCTCGTAGCGAAATCTATAATTTTCTTATTTGAAAATCCACCCATGTCCAATTTATCATAAGTAAACAATTTGTTTATTTTTTTCTTTGGTGTTATTACAACAAGCCTTGGGAAATCCGAATTATCATCAGAAAATATTTCATTACATATATCCTGATTCAAGTCATCTGTGTTTGATGATTTACACTTATAGGATGCTGTTTTGATACCCAACACATCAGCTTCCTTCTCTAAAGCCTTCCAGTTCTTGGAAAAAAAGGGATCATTTGCCCACCATTTCTCTAAGTTACTGTTTTCATACTTATCTGTGAAAACTATGATCCATGGAGAGTCGTTATCAATCATGGGCTTGCCTGAAGTAACATCAACATCTGAAATGATACTGACAAGTTCATCATTGGTTAAAAAGACTTCTTCATCTGATGTATGGAATTCTTCATTTTGATCATCAGCCTTAGAGGCCATTTCCTCTATGCTGTTATATTTTAATCCTTCCAACTTGGCAAATTTGATAATATCGTCTTTAGTTCTTTTGAAATCTGAGGGGTAATCTTTCAAATGGTGTTTTGAGGCAACAAGTGCATCCTTGTCAAAGCCGTCTTTCTCTGGTCCATACAATCTGATGTATGGATAAAAGCCTATATTCTCATCAGAGCACAAGTCTCCGCTTTGTATGCAATCAACTTGCTTAAATTCAATTCCGTATTCTTTGTCCATGCCCTTTTCAGAAAAAGTTTGCACCACATCTTTCCAAATGGGTGCCAATGTTTTACAATGAGAACAGTAAGGAGAAAAAAATTCAACAATAGTTAGTTTCGTACTTACTTGAGGATAAAAAGTGTCTGTGTTCAAAAATTCGGGCATTTCAAACAATTCTTTATCTTCAGGAATCACAACAGCATTCACAGATGGGTTGTTCAACTGACACAAAGTATATAACAATAAAATGAACAGAATGTTCAAAAGCCTTTTAATCATATTGCTTATGTATATGATTGCTTAGGAGTTTAAAAAGGGTTCTGTTATGTTTTTTATTTCTTGGTTTTTCTTATTTTGTTAACTAATTTATGAAACGAGTCGATTACAAAATTTTTGTGAATTTAAAAAAAAGAACAAGAGGCGTCTGATACACTTTCGGATATAAAATATGCAACAATAGCGAATAAAAAACATCAAATAAATTAGCAAACAATTTCAATACATATTTAGGTGAGTTAAACAAATTTGTAGCTAATATTAAGTACAGTCAGAGCTTCAATAAAATGATCTCCCGTTTCGCTCTCAACAAAACTTATATGATTTAAAGCTGTTGCATTACTGATAAAGGCTTTTTGAATATTAATCAAGAGTATAACAATCCGTCTTAGAGGAAAACTGATTTATGATTTATAGAAATGAGTAACTACTAAGCAATTCATCATGCTTGCCAGTTTCAATTTTCCATGTGCTCTGATCAATAATTTATGTTCCAACCTGTTGATACTTTCATGTGTTTTACGCAATGAATCATCTTATGAGTTTTTCACAACAGATGCACTATGATTATATATAACAATACCATGTGCAAATAAAGCAAGCAACTTATCAGCAGATTTTCAATTGCCAAGTCTAAATATGTATCCGTTTTTACAAATGCATCAATAGCAGTTAGCACGGCGTAATAGATAAAAGCATAATGCTGTTGATTATGATAACGTACACTGTATTTAGCTGTGTACTAGTATTCTTTTTTTTTTTTTTTAACCAATTCGAATTTACCCAACGCTGGCAACGGCTATTTAATTCTAAAGTAATAACTTGCTTACTTCAAATAGACACATATTGTATCAGAAGCGTATCTACTTAGTAAATCCAGATTCTTCATCAATTTTTATGGAAAAGTTTCCATTTGGAATGGCTATGTCATTATATTTAAATGGTGTTTTGTTTTTTGGGTTTGAATATCACTTGTGTGATGGCCATCTGTGTTAAATTTTGGGTTTGTAGGTTTTTGTTCTGAATCCATTATTATCATAAAGCTGAAACTTAAAAATATATATTATTCTTCAATGTTTTTAGAAATTAAGTCTGAGTGTAATAAATAATTGAGAAAGTCCTATGTTTTTTATTTTTATTTTTTTTTGAATATATTAAAGATTAAGATGTGTTGGTAAAAGTGCATAAGTAGTTCTTAAAGTATTCAAAGCTGATCAAGGTAATCATACTGGCAGGTACTGTTCTCACAAGATTAGCACCGAAACCTTTGTAGAAATTACCAATTTTGTATATGCCTTGCAAATGACTTTGTCCGTAGCCATTGTAAACATACTTAACAACACCCAGCAATGTCTTTACCTTTCCGTCTTTGATTTGTAAGTTGGTTCTTACAATTTCATGTGGGTATGTTATGGCTGTAGCAATCATTTTGGAAACACAAGAACTTAAAAACAAGTTTTGGAAGTTGTTTTCCGAACGATTGTCTATTTTGAAGATGTGATTTTTACAGTATTCATAAAGTGGGAAGTGAATTGCCACATGAATAACACCAAACAAGGTGGGTGTTAATCCCGAGTAGAAAGACTTTAGGCCTTCCTCTTTATACATTTTCTTGAAACAATCAAATGTGCCGTTGTATCTCGTGGTTTCTATTGATGCATTGGTATGTTTCAGGGGCTCTGCATCAATGGATTGAACAACAACACTTGTCTTTCGATTGACTTGGAGCATCAATCTTGTTTTGACAACCCATATTGGGTTTGTTAAGGTTGAACTTATCAGGCCAGCTGTTATAGCACTTAACGCATGATTTCCGTAATTCGATTTGATGTTTATAAAAGGAGAGTTTTTATTTTGCTTACAGTACTCATACACACTGAAGTATATCATCCATGTGGGGAAATAGCCTAAAGAAATAGGAGCCAGCCCATTGTAAAGGCCCTTAACTCCTTCCTCAGCCACAATGGTCCGAAGAGTGTTAAAAATACCTTTGTATTTGAGAGAGGTCGTATCTTTTTGCTTGTAATAAAAACTTTGAACTTGAAGTCTTGTTTTCGCCACGTCTAATGGACACACAACAACTCCACTTAAGAACCCTGCAAGTGCTCCTGAAAGGGCAATGGCCGATGAAGGTGTAAGCCAAGTTTTTGACTGTTGGATGTTGAAATCTTGTGTTTTTAAATTTTTTGTTGGTTTATTTTGGAACATATTTTGTTGATCTTCTATATGAGGTGGCATTACTAATTCATTATCACCAACATCAATAGACACAGATAAATTCTGAACTGTTCTTTTGAAGGCCTTTAGATCTTGGGGTTCTTTATGATATAATGCATTACGTGCTAGCAGTTGTTTTTTAGAATCTTCAGTCATGATAACTTCATTTAAGTATATGATTGGAAAAAGAGTATAAAAATATCAAATCAATTGAAATTTAAGCTGTTTTGTATTATAAAATGTTTATCTTGGTCAACAAGGTTATTTCCCCTCTATTTTTTCATATACGACTTTAATTGTGCATAGATCAATTAACACTGTTTTCCCTGATTAATTCATCTTTTGTTAATGAAAGAGAGGAAAAAACAAAAGGAAAACAAATTGAGGGAAGATACTGTAAACCCAATTATCGGAATTGATTCAGATTTTGACAGAACTATTTCTTCAAAAAAAAATTACTAATTGTGGCCAAGTCATGCATTTTTTTTTGGGAAAAAACCAGAAAAGGAGAATGATCTCCGAAGTCACATGACACATTAACCTTCTCGGGTTATAATTTATTTTCCCCTTAGACTGAACACTCGGTAGCAACGAAAATCATGTTCAAAAGGATAAGTGCTATCTGCATGAAAGAATGTCTCCTAAAGGGAAAAGAAAAAAGGTTTGTTCTTTGTACATTTAGCATATACATTTTTTTGTTTTTACTATAAATCAAATTTTTGAAAAATGATGGCGTTGTTTTATAAAGGTAATGCTATTTCACTATTAATAGTTTAAATATATTATACATAAATTTATGGAAGTTAATTTCTCATTTATTATTTGTAATATAATGTCCGAAATGCCTACAATTTCGGTAATTGAAGGTCTTTTATTGATGGCAACTTTGAGCTCAAAGGTAATGTTGTATTAGAATTCACAGAGTTTGTAGTTTCTGTGGAAGAATCTTCCTTGTTTGATTTTGAGGAGACATAACATTTGTTGTCCTTATTCACTGTTACAACTTTAGCATTAACAGGTGACTTTGGTTGGCTTTTCATTGTCTTCTTCACCTGTGAATTTAGCCAATTAGTATTTGTATTTTCCGGGTTTTGGTAAAAAGGCATGCATATGCTATTTCTCATGTTGGGATTGTAAGCTGGATGCATATTTGGTGGGATGATTTGTCTTTGGTAATCCTGGCTTGGATATACTGGCATTTGTGGAAGATAGTAAATGTTATGTGGTATCTGTGGTGGCAATGGTACATGTTGTCCTTGCATGATTGGCAATGTAGGTGGCATGGTCATAACGGGGACTCCTAGGTAAGGGTTGTAAGAATTTAATGGGATAGTGTTTTGAATTGGAATCATACCGTTTTGTATGTATGCAATCTGATCTTGATGCATTGTTTGTTGAGATATATTCTTTGGTTGTTCTTTTCTCCTTTGATCAGGCAAAGCATGTGCTATTTGCAGTCTATCGAGTTCCTTGATCTTATCACTAGTGCTGTTGGAGTACCCACTTATGTTGACATCCTCAACTTCTTTCTTGAATTTTTCCAATTGTGCGCTTTGTTCAGGGGTTCTCTTTTCCTCAAAGAAATTGTTGTACATTTGAGACACAGATACAACAGATCCATCTGAAATACTTTCCTCATCATAATAAGATATCAATCTGATATTTCTTCCATCTATTTTCATTGAAAACGTTCTTTTTATCAAGCGTCTATGTTCCGATATCAGCTTCTTTTGCTTGTAAACCAAATACTTCTTGTGAAGCATTCTTGAACTAGTCCAGAACAACTTGTCTGTCCATCTGGTGATACCATCATGTATATCTAGATCTGAAACATGCATTTTTCCGTTCTTGTCGAAACATGAACACGATTTACTCTTGAATTTGGTTGATTCTTCCTTTGAAGACTCATTAGTTTTATCAACAACTACGAATAAATTCCCTGCCTTGATGAACTTTTGGCATTCCGAATTTGTAAGTCTTTGGAAAACCAATTTCAATTCATTGGTTACGAATATTTTGTACAAAATTATTAAAACATCCGTATCGGAATTAATATAGCACTTTTGAAGCGTGACTTTATTGTCGACATCATATTCAATTGCATTCTTGTTACAAATGTTCATACTTTTTGGTGATATTTGTTGATTCTAATATGTTTTGGTCTGGTTATTTTGGAATGATTTTCTATCAAAATTATTATATTCAATAAAATATACTAAAAGAAGATATAATTATAATAATTGTGTAGTTATATTGTTTTTTTAAATATGACAAAAAAGACAAAAAAAAAAATTTTTTTAAATTAAAATGAGAAAGAAATGATATCCTATTAGTACTTGAATTCTGTTTGAATTTTTCTACGTTTTTTAAGAAATATAATTTTCTTCTTAAGAACCAATTGTCCGTGCTTTGTATTGAATTACGTTATAGAACATTTTCATTTATTTTTATCAAAAAAGACAAAATCATAATATACTTCAAATAACTTATAGGATACTGCCTTAAAAATAATAAAGACTTTGATCATCCTTAAATATCATCAACAATTTAATATGTATTTCTCCAAATGGTTTTTAAAAACAACACACTAACCCTTAAACATGAAACCTCGTTGTTTAGGTGTTTTTTTTTAGAAAAAAAAAGAAACAAAACAAGATTAAAATTTTAATGACCAAATAGCATATCTTTAAAGCCACATTTTTTTTTTTTTAGGGAAACAACTATAATGAGCCTATTGTTGACTATTTCATCTAGAGAATGTACTGCATGACTTTTAGGTGAATAGACAATACAGCCATTTTTAGTACTGTTCTTTTTATAGATCGTCACCAACTTCATGTTTCATTCCTACTGAATAAATAATTAGGCTTCATCAAGCCAATTAATTGAATATTAAATCAAATATTGAAGATAAACTACATATTTTTAGTACTTTATTTCTGACTTCATTATGTTGTGGATTTTCTTTTACGTATTTCTGTCTAGAATTAGCTATTGAAAACATCTAGATAAAGTTGATACATAGTTTCATACTATATAAAAAAAATCAACAACAACAGAACAAAGTAAAAAAAATTCATGACTGAACGAAAATTATGTTTTGACTTTTTGTTTAATGGTTGCTGAATACTTGGCAAAAAACGTTGAATAAAAAATTAATTGTTATTGTTTGATTTTAGATATGATGTCATTTCTATTTTTTTAAAAAAAGCAAATGCAGTGTTTTTTCTTCATGCCGAAGAAAAAAAAGATTAACATAAAATTTAGTTAGACAAAACTTAATGCTGTTGTTTTGTTATTTCCATTTTTAAAGAGAAAAGTTTATATTATTGTTTAGAAATAAGGTGCAAACTATACATAATGCCTTCTAATTTATATTGCTGTGTTTCATTGACACACGCATGAAGAAAAACTCACGGATTTTATATTGTTTTTTTGTGGTTACATACACAAATCTTTTACAACACATTCTACATTGTTCTTTCTCTTATTTTGTTCGAGATCTTATTCTAGAGCAAAAAAAGTAAAATATAAAAATCTTTTAATAGCTCTTGTTTTTTTTTTCTTAAATCCATTTTCTTCAACGAACAACAAGCTATTCTCACTATATACTTTATTTTTACGTCTTTTATAATTTTCATCAAAAGAAAGAATTTAAGAAAATAATCTGTTATATACAATAGCAATATTATTTTTAGATTAAAATTACATTGAGATTAGTGACCCTCTTGAAGTCTTTTAGGTTGTTTTTGGAGAAAAAAGGTATTCATATTCAAAGGAAAACATCTACTCCCTAAACATTACAAAAAAAAAAAAAAGAAGATATTTATTCTCATATATAGAATTATCAGATAGTTTTGTTTAACATGTCAAATGTAATATAATGGATGATGGATTGTATCGAAGATTGCTAAAATGCTTTTTTTTGTTTTTTTTAGTTACGCAGCACAGAATTTCATTGGAATCTAATAACACATCAACATTTGTTGAGAAATGAGGTTTAAATCCGAATAGATATGAAAAGTAGGATTTAACATAATAAATAATATATGAATCATTTACCCTTAAGAAATGAATTGTATAATTTTAAGGGAGAAATAATTAGAGTGACACAAAAAGAATTTTAGGGATGAGATTTAGTTTAAATAATTGTTGATTTAAACAATTTACAAATTAATTCATTTGGAGTTATATGTATGTAAAATATAAAAACCAAGATAGATTTATCATAAATTTATACACATATATTAAATGTCTAGTGATGAAATCGAATCTACCACTCAAGAACATTTTTTGTCAGGTTAAACTAAACTTGAATATTAGTGAATTATCACCATGCCAATAACATTTTTAATCGGAGAAAAAACTCCCTCCGTATTCATTTTGTGAAGTTTATTCCGGTTTTCTTGTTTTTTTTTTATTTTTTATTTTTTAAACGAGAGATTATCCAACTTTGCGACAAAGTATTACCCTTCTTTTGTAAGGTTGTCCTAAAGTGGCTGATCTGGATCAATACACTTGTTAATTTTTTGATTATTTAATGAAATGTACGTCAAAACACGTGTTTTCTCCCTCGAAAAAAAAAAAAAAATAATAATCATCAAAATAATCCACTATTCCTTATATTAATAACATGGAAAAGGTACATTTTCTCATACGGATCAAATAAATCACAAAAGCGTATTTTAAAAGATTTTTCAAAGGGTATTGTTTTGAGGTTTCATAACTCATCAAAATAACAACTAACCAAGAAAAGCAATAACAAGAATAATAGCGGTGTCAAATATGTTAATAGATATTACCTTTTCAATAAATGGACTTTATTAATAGCCTTTGTTTTGCTCAAATTTTTTTTTTACAAAATGAAAAGGACACTTCAAGATTATTTTTTCTTGTACTGTTGAAGATAAGATCAAGATTTCTTTATGGTCAGTACAATATAAGGCCTTAGGCTTTTTATGTTTAAAATATAAATGTAATGGTATAGAAAGGTCATAATAGGATGAATGAGTTTACTCAACGAATCATTAGCTTTTACGTATTTCAAAGCTTATGTCCCAAGTGTTAATGCTGATTGTATTAGTTTATAGTTACATAAGGGGTTTACAGCAGGGGCTTTTTTAACTGTTGTTTTTTTTTTTCTCTTTCTCTAAAAAAAAAAAATTACTTTGGAATGAGTCATCTCCTCGCTATTTCTTGCTATTTTTTTCAATTTAACTGCGTTCCAAGTAAGCGCTTTTCTGGTTTTCTTTCCGTTTAGGCATTTCAGTTTCCGTTAAAGGAAACAAAAATTACAAAAAACGTACCAAATAGCCGTTTTTTTTTTAATTTTTTTGTTTGGTTAAACTTTGGAAAAACACACTATCATTTTTTTTTTTTAATAAAAAATCTCATTTTCAATTTAAACACATTTTTTTTTCTTACAGTATATAAGAACATCAGCGAAAACGGCCAAGTTGATTTAGTTTTAACTCATGATTTAAATAAATTTTATTTCAAACTTAAAAGGTTAAAGAAATAGTCATAAAACCAGAAAAAAAAATTTGAATTTACATTATCGTAAAACAATTTATAAATTTTTAATAAAGAAAAGCTTTTCTTTCTTTTCAATCACCACCAATACCTCTGTTTTTTAATAAACAAACACTTCCAATTTAATATTCAATTAACTTTCTTTTTTTGTTGAAAAAAAAAATTAATAAATCAATATTAAAGACTCAATCTTATTGAAGAAATCATAGTTACTATTATTTTTTTAAAAAAGAAAACACCTATATTAAATATTTTAACTGCGCAGACTCCATATAATAAACTTTGATAATTTTTCTATATTATCAAAGATGTGTGCCTAAATTTAGTATTCCTTTCTTTTAAAAAAAATAATTTCATTTTAATTTCTTATATCATTATATTTTTTGATCCAATTAATCCAAAAATCATAAAGTATAAAACTCCATAATTAAGTCTTTTATCCATAATAATTTTTTCCCCAACATAACCCAGATAAATATAGTATAATATAAAAAAAGATATCCTTTTTTTTTTATCTAAACATAAAAAGAATAATTAGAAATATTAACATATACACAATGATGTACGATAAACTCCAGTGAACCTTTTCGATCAACAAAAATGGTTTTTTACAAATTTCAAATAAAATAAGTTTTTCTTATTCCAATATAAAGTAGTCTAAACAAAGTAATAATATAATTAAAAAAAAAAATAATAATAATAAAAATGTTAACCGAACAAGCCGCCTTTGATGAAACCTTTAATGATTTCCCAGAAATTAACTTTTCTGTAAATCCAATGGAAATCTTCCCTCAAACGGAAGATGCCATGGGATTGCCAAACAAATTCTCTTTATTTGATGCTATGGCCACGAACTCTGACTTCAATATCAACATGGATGACATTCAGATCGATTCATTAGACGCTAGGTGCTCAACCTCTGACAGTTCTGCATACAGTCCGTACTCTGACGTGAACACTGCTGTTTCCTCAGACTCTTCCAAGATTGATCTTGAAGAGATGAGCAGATTGTTTGTGATGCCTGAAGCCAAGGCTAAGAAGGTTTCCAAGCCAAGATGTTCTAGTAGAGCATCTACTTCTTCAAGCACTTCGTCTTCATCAATCAAGACTTTGGCTGAAGACAAGTCTGGTATGCTAAAGAAATTGAACTTGACACCATACCAAGTCAAGCCAAGAAAGCAAGCCTTATCTGAAATAGACACAAGCAAAATTGCTGATCCAGTTGAAGCCAAGAGAGCCAAGAACACGGAGTCTGCTAGAAGATCCAGAGCTAGAAAAATGCAAAGAATGCAAGAATTAGAGTTGAAAGTCTCCCAACTTTTGGAAGAAAATGAGTTGCTTAAGCAGAAACTAGCCAAATACGAATAATAATTTATTAGTATATATATTTTTTTTAAAATGAAAAATAATATCAGAATTTAATAACTATACTCATGTGTTTTGAGTTAACCTCCATGTAAAGTACTGGTGAAGCTAATGACATCTTTATGTTGTAATACGTACTCCAATTCATCCTCCAACTCCCAATCGGCATCATTGATCAATGTGAGTATTCCTGGTCTGATGGTTTCATCTTGGATGTATATGCTGTAATTTTCTTCCGGATTCACCAACAAATCTTTAACTATCACATCAAAGATCAAGTCTTTTAGTGTGACAATCTTTGTGTTGTCCACCTTCACTTCATAACTTCTTTTGTTGGCAAATATGCTATCCAATCCACCTAAAAATTCAACTTTGATATCAATTAGGCTCATATTTTTTTCAATTATATTTTGCTGCTTTTATTAATGTTCCTAATATGGGGATGTAGTAACCCTCTTTATTTAACTACTTGATATAAATTAACCTGTATAATATCATCTGTGATTTAAAGAATTCAAATATCTCATTAAGAGAAAGTCGCATTTTTTTCAAAAAAAAAAAAAAAAAAAAAAAAAAA
>JAJMDH010000096.1:37915-109448 GCA_030573455.1 Hanseniaspora pseudoguilliermondii | reverse complement strand
AAATTATATATATACGAACATCATACAAAAAAAATAAATACATACACTTGAATCCAAACCTAAAAATAGATTATAATTAAAAAGAAAAAGAAGGTAGTATCAAACACAGCATGCCAGAACAAACTAATTTGGTAGATAAGAACACATCAAATAATTCAGATTCATTGGGAAGACCAATAATGAATTCTGCATTGATAAGACTAAAACTTTTGAATGTGCTAAAACAGCTAAATAACGATCCAAAGCAAAATGCCGATGAAGCCTTTGAACTTGAGCTTCTACCATTCATTAACGATGTTATGGTTGAAATTGAAAAGACAAAATCCTTTGAAATCATCAATGTTTTAAAGCTTTTACTGAATTTTTCCATCCACGTTAACAACTCTTTAACCATCATAAACAAAATAATCCAATATTTTATTATTGAGAAGAAACATGACAAATTGGTGCTTGATATCAACCAGCAAAATGCCCAAGGTAACACACCTTTGCACTTGGCCTCTTATTTAAATAGATTTGATGTTTGTAACTTGTTACTAACTGATTACAAAACCATCATCAATGACACCATTGTTAATAACAACAACTTACAAGCCTTGGAACTTACAAACAATTTCAAGCTTTATGGAATGATGATCGACTTGCGTAATGAATACATCAAGGAAATTGCCAGTGAGTTAAGACTAGCATTCAACAACAGAGACTTTGAACATTTGGAAAGTGTCTTGATTGAGAATCCTAGAAACAAGGAGCTTCTGGACCTTGATGGTATTGATCCCTCCACTGGAGATACTGTCTT
Organism: Hanseniaspora pseudoguilliermondii; assembly: GCA_030573455.1. Lineage (NCBI taxonomy): Eukaryota > Fungi > Ascomycota > Saccharomycetes > Saccharomycodales > Saccharomycodaceae > Hanseniaspora > Hanseniaspora pseudoguilliermondii. The sequence goes on along the minus strand of JAJMDH010000096.1, from coordinate 108,649 downwards.
GATTGAGTTCATCAAGAAGGGAGACATAGTGATGTGTGATTGGATTCTTAAAGTGGGCAATGCTGATCCATTTGCCAGAAACGACTTGGGTAAATTACCTAAAGACTACATTTTGGAGTTGATCCAGTTTGGTATGATCAAAACATCCAAGGTTCCTGTTGAAAACCATAACAGTGTGAACACAAACCAAGCCATTGGGAAGGAACTCTTGAAGATTTTGGACAATGCAGCTAAGAACCAAACCATGCTTAATGTCATTCAGACTAGTAATTACGATGGCTCTTCAAAGCAAGATGGTGATGCCAGCATGAAAAAGGATGATGAGCCATATGATAAGGCATTGGCTCAAGAAATAACAGAACCTCCTATAGTCCAGGGTTACTTGAAAAAATGGACCAACTTTGCCACCGGCTACAAGCTTAGATATTTTATATTGAATCCAAAGGAGGGTAAGCTTTCCTATTACAAGAACAAGAAAGACTTGTGGAACTGTAGAGGTTCCTTGGATTTGAGATATTGCTTTGTTTACTTAAATTGCTCAGAGGGTCTAAAGTTTGAAATAGCCACTCAAAACACATACAACGATAATGAGGGTGAAGGCAATGGAACCATCATTCCCAGTGAAACTAATCCAAATGGAGATCCATTGGCCAACAACGATGTGAATGGTGGAATAACAACCTGGCACTTGAAGGGTGATCATCCAGCAGAAACAAACAAGTGGGTTTGGTGCATACAAGGAGCAATCAGATACTGCAAAGACAAGAACTTGGAAGCCAACAGAAAGAATTCAACTGTCAAGATCTCAAATGTTGGCACAAGAAAGGCCAGTAAAGGTGAGGTCAAGGAAATCAATGAAGAGTTGGCTGATTTGTCAGTTAACAGTGATGTGAAAATTAAAACACCTCCAAAGACTTTGAAAAAGAAAGTTGGCATGCCAGTGTTCAACAGAAAAATGTTATCTGCTTTGAATGAAAACAACATAAAGGTTGTATCAAGTGATGACGATAATGATGAAGATTATTTATCTGATGAGGACAATGACTCCAAAGTTTCTGATATGGAGGATGCATCAAACACAAGTTCAGAAATCCTGGACTTTGCAGATGATTTAGATGAAAAGATTTTGTTGAAGCTTCAAAACAAGTGGTCACAGCTAGACAACAGTATTTCTCTTGAGATCGCTAACCTGATTGAATTGTTCCAAGGTTCCAACATGGACGAGTCCAACAAGACCATATTGGAGACCTTGAGGTCCGTTAAGGTTTCTCAACAGAAGTTGAACTCCCAACATTTTAAGATGGTTGATAAACATGAAAAGGTTGTTAACAAGCTGAACAAGATCTTGAAACTATGGATCCAGTCCGTCAAGGAATTAGAGTTTGAATTGATTAGTAAAGATGATAAGATTGAATTGCTTTCAAGGGAGTTGAAGAACTTGAAGAAAACCACTCATGAAAGAAACGTGAATGTTATCTCCGAGAACGATTCGGAAAAAAAGACAGGATCGGATGATAAGGCGAATTTAGGGGCAGTCACAGGAGAAACATTGAAAAACGAAATTTCTACAAACGAAGGGTTGGATGAACTTTCATCTGATGATGAGTTTTATGACTTTGACGAACCAGAAGAGCAACCCAAGGCTGTTGATATGGTTTTACTTCCTAAGGATGCAAGCGGGTTGAATGTTGACCTTGAATTAAAGCAAAGAGTTAGTGATTTGATTGATGCTTATAATAAAAAGACACAAAACGAATCCGCAAAAATAAAGAAAAATGTTTTGGATGTATACAACAACAGTGAATTGGAGAAATTTTTATCCATTTTGAATGATGAATCATTTGAAGGGTACGAGGATGGTCCAAGAATGAAGTTGGCATTGTCTGCTGATGAAAGACCAAAGGTATCATTGTGGTCAGTGTTGAAGAGTATGATTGGTAAGGATATGACGAAGATGTCCTTGCCTGTAACATTCAATGAGCCTACTTCTTTACTTCAAAGAGTTGTTGAGGACATGGAGTATGTTGAAATATTGAACAAGGCCTCAACTTTTTATCAATCATCCACATTAAGAATGTTGTATGTTGCCATTTTTTCTGTATCACCTTATGCCTCAACAACAGGAAGAATTGCAAAGCCCTTCAATCCGTTGTTGGGTGAGACATACGAGTTTGTGGAGCCATGGAAAAACTACAGATGTATTTGTGAACAAGTGTCCCATCACCCTCCCATAGGTGCCATATACATGGATTCTCCTACTTGGGAGTATTATGGTGAAAGTAACGTTGATGGTAACTTCAATGGTAGATGCTTTGATTTCAAGCATTTGGGTAAGTGGTTCATTAACTTGAAGTATGGATTGGAGAAAAGCGAGGAGCTGTACTCATTCAAAAAGCCTAACAATCAAGTCATAGGAATCCTCACAGGGAACCCTCAAGTGGATAATTATGGTGAAATGGTCTTACAGAACCACACCAATGGGGACAGATGTGTGATAACATTCAAGGCAAGAGGATGGAGATCAAACCATGCTTACGAAGTCAAGGGTGAAGTATTCAATGGGAAAAATGAAAAAGAGTGGGTGTTCGGAGGACATTGGAACAGTGAGATCTTTGCTATGAGATGCACAACAGCACGTTCTGCCAAGGAAGACAAAGAGTTGATCAACAGTGCCAATATCAAGAACACTGAAGTGAAGTTTGATGGATCCAAGTTTTTGGTTTGGAAGGTAAATGACAGACCTAACTCCCCATTCAACTTGACACAATTTGCCATACAATTGAATGCACTTCCTTCTCACCTGAAGGAACACCTACCTAGAACAGACACAAGATTAAGACCAGATCAAAAATGTATGGAGGATGGTATTTATGATAAAGCATCTTCAGAAAAGAACAGAGTTGAAGAAAAGCAAAGAGCAGCTAGAAAGAAGAGAGCCGCTGAGAACAAAAAGTGGGAACCCTCTTGGTTCCAAAAGGATAAGCATCCTGTAACTAAAGATGAGTATTGGAGATTCACTGATGAGTATTGGGAAAGAAGAAAGACAGGTAACTGGGAGAACAAGTGTCCTGACATATTTTAGTTCGATGGATATATTATTTTTAATTTAATTTGATTTAACATTGGAAGAGAAATTAAGTTCCACTATGTTAGTTTTTTTTTTCGAAGGTGGAAAACACTCTTCGGGCCCTTAACATACGGAGATTACAATAAACACGCAATTTTTTATTTTTATTTTTTGAAAACTTTAATGCTACATTTCTAGAATCGTTTATAATAGTTGGTGTAAAGTGTTGACTGCTTTGCTATTTTGAGAACGAGTACTTTAGATATTATAGTAATTTTCTCAAGTTAAAAGATTTGACCATCTTTTTAAAAAGTAAATCCAAAAAAATAACAATTCATCTTGACATCTTTAAACCTTAATTAGATGATTTAAAACAAAAAAAAAAAAAAAAAGAGTTTGTCTCATTTCCCAAATTGCAAAGAACCAAAGAGAAAACATCATAACAATATGGAAGAACAAACAATTGAATTAATTTTGCTTAGACATGGACAGTCCACACTTAACTCCAAGAATCTATTTTGTGGGTGGATTGATCCGCCATTGACTGAAATAGGCATTGAACAAGCAAAGACCGCAGCTCGTGAGATTCAAAAGCACCTATCCTCCACTTCCAAGCCAAGTGTATCCTTTTGCAGTAGACTGGTTCGAACCAAGCAGACTCTTTTGACCATACTGGGGGAACTTGATGAACTTTCCAACAAAGAAGTTCAAGAAACATCTGAGAATGTCATTATAGAAAAGCAGAAGCCATTGGTGTTTGAAAAGGTCCCCACCAACCCATCTGACAATGAGTCAGGATATACGTTTTACAGTTCATGGAGATTGAATGAAAGACACTATGGATCCTGGCAGGGCCAGAATAAAAAGAAAGTTCTGAACATAGTGGGGGACAAGGAGTACATGCAAGTCAGAAGAGACTATGAGGGGAGACCACCTGATGTGAACTTGGACAAGGAAATGGAACAAAAGCAAGACGTTCAGGAAGAGAAGCTGTCAGGAAATGACGAATACGAATTTAAGGAACCGAACAGATATGAAAAGTACAAGATGGAGTACCAGTTTGGAGACGTGAGCCTTCCTATATCAGAATCCCTCAGCGATGTTTTAGCAAGAATGACACCCTTATTGGAGGATTTGATCATACCGGAAATCATCAACAGTGAAAATAAAATAGGGATGATCATAGCACATGGAAGCAGTATCCGAGCAATGCTCATGAAACTGCTGGGACTGGATGCAACTGAAATCAAGGGAGTCAACATTCCTAATGGAATGCCAATGATCGTCAAGTTGTCCTACGAAAAATGGAAACACAACAAGTACAAGGTCAAGTTCATTGATAGATACTATCTGGATCCTGAATTGGCAGCTAAAAAGGCTGAACAAGTAAAAAACGAAGGTAGAAATTAGCTGAGTTTATATATAGTCAGACTTTTAATCATATCGTTTAGGTTTTTTTTTTCTGAAGAAAGAAAAATGAAATAAAATTAAAAAAAAAAAAAGTTTATATAAAGGTAATAAAATGACAAAAAGATTAGTTTATTTCAAAGTTTATTTATTTATTTTTTTTGATGGATCCGTGGGCTTTCGTTTTTGTTTTCTTGAATTCTTTTTTTTTTTTTTTGATAGTTTTGCTTTTAGTTTTCAACATATTCAACATTGTCTTTGGCAAACTTCATGGCAAATCTTAAACTTTCATCGCCAATTTTCAGTTCATGTTTTAATTTTATATGTCTGCTCAAGGCGTCACCTCTACTGAAGGTTTTCTTATGGCCTTCGACTTCACCCAATTCCTTGATACAAATCAGACATCTGTACAGTTTCTTTTGTTTGCTGTGTATGGTCTTTGTGTGTCTTACTAGGTCGTAAGGTCTAGAAAATAACTTTTTGCAGGAAGGATGTTCACATTTATATTCTTCTAATCCGATATTGGACTTCAACTTTTCATCTTTCAATAAAAGTTCAGCCTTTAAAGAAGATATAATGGAGGAGTCTTGGACATTTGATTTGGATTTTTTCAACAGCTCAGTAGCCAGCTCCAATGGCTTGCTGGTAAACTTGGACTTATTTGAGTCATTTGTCTTCAAGTTTTTGCTAGGCAACTTGACACTGTCCAAAATGTTTTTTTTGAATGCATTTTGTGCAGAAAGGGTCTTTGTGTTGTCTGAAAAGTCAAAGTTGAGCTTTTTCAATACCTCTTGTGCAGGCAATTCAATACCGTCCTCGCCTTTAATGAAAATGTTGTAGTCACTAACGGACTTGGATGGAATGGAGCCTTGAGAGCCATTTGCATAAGTAGAGCTAGGTGTGGCGTTGGTCAATCTAATGAAGCTTGAAGGTGTATTATTTTCGGCTTCTTGGATTAACTCATTTATGTCATCCATATTGTACTCTGGAGAGGAAAAGTGCTTAGGGTTAATTTGAGTGATCATTGGGTTGATGGTATAATTCATTTCGTCACCATCATGCTTTTTCAAACTTTCCTTATTGGTTTTATAAATGTTCTTCAAAGTATCGTCAACATTGTCTATGTCTTGAGGATAGTACAACAAGTCATTGTCTTTACTTGTGAAGTCCAAATCCAAATCAATATCGTCAACATTGTTGCCTCTGCTTAAGCCGCTGTTGGCATTATAGTAATAATAGTTGCTAGAGGTAGAATTGAGCTCCAAGTTGGATTGAGAAAAGCTTCTTTCATTGTCCAAAACCAGATCAGAGCTCATTAGAAACCCAGCTGAGGAACCTGTTGGAGTTTCCCCTTCTAGTTTCTGGCTGTTGATATTGGAAGCAGAAGTGGCTCTTGATAAAGAGTGGCCTTTGTTCATGTTGATCTTCTTTTTCATTAAGAACTTACCAAACAAGTTGCCTGAGGATGAACTGGTGGGCATCTGAGCCAGGCTGGTTTTGTTGCAACCAATAGGAGTCAATGGAGCAGCCAATGAGTTGTTGAACTTGTTGCTCATGGCGTATATTTCATTCCCTTCTGGGTTCAAGGACAAACTGTTACTGTCAGTTCTTTGAACAAGAGTTGAGGTAATTTTAGTGTCAATGTTATCTAATTGTTGATTCATAATAGCAAAGGTGTGATTTTATGTCGTTAATGGTCTGTGATAGAAAGAACAACTTTGTATTTTGTTAATGTATGTGTGAAAAATAAGTGTTGTTGGGTGTTATATACGCTAGTTGTAATTATGTAATCAACAGATATATTTATAAATAGAAGAAAAAGAGAAAAAAAGGCCATAACAATCTCGAAAACCCCTTTTTTTTATATATATTTTTTTCTCCCTCAGCAGTAAATATACAAGGCTTTTTTTTTTTCTAAACGCAAAAAGAAAAAATTTAAACCAGAGAATTTATAACTGTACAGTTCGTATTCGTAAAAAAAAAAAAGGGGTTAGGGATTGTAGAGGAATGACCTCAACACTTTTGGAGGCTTTAAAAGTGAATAAACCAGAATGGGTACTTTAACACGTACCCTAGACAATCCTCAACATTAGGTAATGAACAACAAATGAACACGTCAAGCAGTTGAATAAACATTGATGTTGTAAAATTTACACCAACAAATAGGAAAATACATGCACATGGCCTATGATCTTTGGAAGTTTATTTTTTTTTTTTTTTTTTGATAGATCATATATCCGTTTTAATTAATCAAATCAAAATCGAACTTTCTGGAATAAAGAAAAATTTTTTTCCGTTGTTGATCGTTTTTAAACGCATTAGTTAAACAAAGTTTCTTTAAACGGTAATTGTCACCGTCAACAATCATTTTCTTTTTTTTTTTCTACTTTATCAATTTTTTTTGTTGAGGAAATTACAAGATAAGATAAATCGTTATCAATCGTAACAAGGGAATATTCACATAATCTTTTAATGTTCTTAAATTATTTAGCAGTTAATATTTATTCAATGTATATACTTATAAATCAACTGTTTTACCTCTGTTTTTCTTGGTCAAACCGTACTTCTTGATTCTTATGGATTGGATGTTAATGAATCCAGTGGTGTCAACAGGAGAGAAACCAGTCAATTCGTCCATGGATGATTCAACGGCATTGTATAATATTTCAGAGTCAGAGTATCTTCCAATGACGGTGGATTTACCCTTGTATAGAACTAATCTAACTGTACCATTGACACTTACTTGAGATGGCTTGATCATGCCTCTGATGAACTCACACTCTGGAGTGAAGTATGCACCGTTGTATAGTAATCTTGAGTATGTAGGGGTTACAAATTGGTCTCTTATTTGTCTGACTTCCTTGTCCATGGTCAATCCTTCCAAGTCAACGTGTGCTTGTCTCAAGATTGTTAATGGGGCCTGCTCATAACAACCTCTGGACTTCAAGTTGATGTATCTGTTTTCAACGATATCAATTCTTCCAATACCATGCAATCTACCTAGCTTGGAGGCAGTCAAGAAAATGTTCAAATCACCAGTGACGGTTTCAACAACCTTTCCCTCTTGTCCATCCAAAATATCAATCTTGGTTGGCAAACCCTTTTCAAAGGATATGTTGATGAATTGTGGAGTGTTTGGAGTGTTATCAATGTCATTGATCAATTTCCACATATCCTTTGGTGGAGTGGTGTTTGGTTCTTCTAAGATACCAGCTTCATAGGAAATATGAGCCATGTTTTCATCGGTGGACCAAGGCTTGGCTCCAGTTTGAGCAACTGGGATTCCCTTCAAGGCTGCGTAGTCAATCAAATCCTTTCTACCCTTGAACTTCTCACAGAATTCTGGCAATCTCCAAGGAGCAATGATTTGGATTTCAGGATCAATGGCATAGAAACCTTGTTCAAATCTGATTTGATCATTACCCTTACCGGTACAACCATGGGAGACAAATTGACAGTTGTTTTCTAAAGCAACAGACATTTGGGCCTTGGTGATGACTGGTCTGGCCAAAGCAGTTCCCAACAAGTAAACATCTTCGTATACAGCGTTGACTTGAACAGCTGGGAACAAAATCTTGGAAACAAATTCTTCTTGAACATCAACAAGAACGTATTTAGTGGCACCAATGGCTAGGGCCTTCTTTTCAGCAGCGGCAAAGTCTTCCTCTTGTCCGACATTGGCCATGAAGGCAACAACTTCGTATCCTTGATCCAACAACCAAGCTAAAATAATGGAGGTATCCAAACCACCAGAGTAGGCCAAACAAACTTTTCCTTTAGACATCTTTTTTTTTTTTTTGTATATGTATTTATAATATTGTAATTATATAGAGTATGGTTTTATAATATTATCTTTTCATTATCATTTTACTTGATATTATAAAAGGGATTAAACCTGAAGAAGATGATTGAGGTATCCTGTGCTTATATATGATTTAATAATTCTTCATGTGTGTTGCTGTAATTGCTGTGACTATATTATTTCATTTTTTTTTCTCCTTCCATACTGGATTTAGTTCATACAGTTTTTGTTATCACTGATTTTGGCCCAATCGGTGTTTTTTTCCGACGCAAGAATTCGGCAATTTCAAGCGACATAACCATGACTCCAACTTTGTCAATAGTATTTTTTTATTTTTATTTACCAACTACAAAATAATAAAAAATGAAAGGCAACTTTAAGATGAAGACAATGAAATGAGTAATCATGAATCAAAGCTAATAAGTATGCTTTTATAAAGCTGTTAACGTTATAACAAAAAAAAAATGTAATATATGTACCGACATAATTGTTTCAGATATGATTTAATCATAATATGGAAGAAAAAAAATAAGCTTTACGTAGTTGTTAGTAACGGTAGCAAAGAGTGTTGCTCATGGGGAAATGTTTTCTGACTTGATCACGTGTAGCTCTGGTTTTCATCTTTCGGAGTTAGAATCACTCTTTTTTTTTTTTTTTCTCACTAACGAATTTCTCCAAAAAAAATTAAAAAAAAAAAAAAGAAGAGTGGATTCCAGACACTGATAAAAAAATTGTCTAAGACCTCAATTTTTATCATCTTTTAATATCTCTTTTGATTAATTAGATAAAAAAGAACTTTCAATTCAACCCACAAAAACAAAACAAAAAAATAGAGAACAAGCAAATCCTTGTATATCTATTTGGCCTTTTCTTTTTCAAATATTTATAATTGATAACTATCACAGATGCTTAGCAGATTCACATACAGATTTAGACCAGTCTCCAGAAACTTTTCTGCTTCATTCATATCCCTAAATGCTCAAAGACCACCTCCTTTGGACAACATCATGCCCATCAGAAGAGCAAACGAGACACAGCAACAAAAACTCAAGAGATTGATCTACAAGTCCAGAAAGCGAGGTATTTTGGAAATGGACATCATTCTTTCTGGCTTTGCGGCTGAGTACTTAAATAAACTAAGCAAGGAGGACCTTGAAAAATACGATTTGCTTTTGGATGAGCTTGACTGGAACGTTTATAGATGGATCACAGATGAGGGTGCCGATGCCAGCAAAGTCACCAATACTCCAAACGGACAAGAAGCCGTTGGTACAGGTGGTGGTGTGGATGTTCCTGAACATTGGAAAAACGAAAAGATTATCAAGATGTTGAAAGAGTATGTTAATAGAGGCAAGGGTTTAAAAGTTCCTGAGATTTATGAGTACTAATTTTGTGTATATACGTTTAGATGTTGGCTAATATCCGACCACATCAATATTTCTTTTTTCTTTAACTTTCTCAAAAAAAAAATAAAAAAAATTTTTTTTTTCCAAACTTTTTCTACAGCATTTTTTTTTTTCAAATTTATTCTAATTTTTCGTTCAAGTTTTTTTTAAAGAAAAATAATACATAATCTATATATATTTAAGATCACATAAAAAACCTATATCGATAATATACAATACAGAATGGGTGGTACTGATAAAAAAATAAGACAATTGAAAAAAACCAGAGCTCTTGTGGAGTCCACTTCCTTAATGGCAAACCTGCCTACCTTAAGAAGCGTGAAGTTAAAATCCTTGAACAACAACACATTCATGACCGAATGTAACACAATTCTTGTTTCTTTACTACAGTGTTGGTCTGCATTTGAGCTTCCTAACAGCAAATCTGAGTCTATAGAAACTGCATACAAAACCGGTAATCGTTTGTATGACGAGTCTGTAAAGGCTGCTGGTGGAAACATAAACAAGGGAAAGCTTGTTCAAGGTGGGAACAACCAAGCAAAGGCCAATAAGTGTACTTCTTTGATGAATGACCTGATCCACTGTGCGGACGGTAAGTATGGAATGAAAGACTCACAAATAGAAAACAGTGGTGTTGGATTACCTAAGAATCATAACTTCTACCACAGAAAGTCAGCAGACACAAGCAAGAGTGCTGCTCAATTCAATGACAAATTAACCAGTATGTACACCAGGGTCACAGGTAAGTATCCTAAAGGTGTTAATGGGAAACCTGGCAGAGAATAGATTAGATCTATGATTAATGTGTAAGTGATATATTTTTTTTTTGTTTTGAAAGAATAAAAACAACAACATATTATTACTAGATGACCATGTAAATATTTCAAACAAAAATGATCCATTTTTCCTTTTTTTACCTTTATTAACATCAAAAAAAAAAAATTTACAATTGTATATACAAGTTTTAACATCTTGCTACTTTCTTCCATCTCTCTCTTTCATATCATCAATCATATACCAACCTGGCAGGTATTGACAATTTGAAAGATCATCTCTGCTATTTCGCTCATTTTCAAACAAATTTGCGTTTTCCAGATTAGAATTAGTTGGTGTATCGATCAACCATGGGTTTGGTTCCGTTTTTGAAGGTTCCCCCAGAGACGTGTATCCTTTATCGTACAATGAACAGTAAGGTTCCTTGCTAAACAGTAAAAATGACCACACATTCTTCAAAGTCCAGGTGAGAATGGGCTGTATCCGTATAAACTTTGGATAGTTCTTGTCTGTTGGTTGGATTGTTTCCATTTTATAGTTAATTGCATCCGTCTGCCTTGTTCCCAAAAGAATCCCTATGCTTTCATGGTGTCTTGAGTGTCTACTGTCCAAATATTCATTCAAAGTACAAACCATGTCATTCGTCTTGGTTACATAAAGATCTAAGTTGTACAGCTGTCTGCTTTCTTCAATAAATTGCATCAGCTCAGGGAAGTTTGCATATGTTTGCAGATAAACGGCTGGAATTCTCATTTCTTTGTTACATAGTTGTTCGTTGTATTTTTTATATATACTTGCAAGGTAAATTATCATCAGCACTTGACAATCTTTTCCTCCGTTGTAGGATATAGACAAATAGTGTTTTTTGAAATCATCATCATCCACAAATGGCGTCCATTTCTCTAAAATGGTTTCTGTGAAGGTGTCCATACAAAGCTGTAACTTCTTCTTGGTTTCTTTAATAATCTCTGTATTAACCCGTTGGTTCATATATCGTTGCGTTATATCGTAACATCTTTGACACGTTTCAAAGATACTAATTTGATCACTCATTAGCATCAAATTTCTAAATGCTTAAATTTCCAATCTATTGGTCATATCAAGCAATTGTTTAAATTGTTTTGCTTTTAGAGTAATTATTTCAAAATTGAACTAATTCTCCGTATAAACGGAATCGTGAATTTGAAAAAAAAAAAAAATAAAGTTGAAAAAAAAAAGTATGGAAATTTCATACTGCTTCTAGAATAAATTTCTTACCTAAAATGTCAAATGCCTATATAAGGTTTTTTTAAAAGTTCAACCTGAACAGCATATATACTCTAATATTACTAATAAGGAACTATGATTTTCAATGTTCAATCATTGACTTGTTGGGTTAAAACCCTTCTAATGCCAAAGCTGCCTTTTTCAGTCTTCGTAAACCTTCTTCGTATTTGCTTTGATCCAGGATCATATCAGCTGTCAGCTTGCTCAGGTTATTGACTAGTAGCTGGAGATACTTTTTTTCTTCATCTTGCATGCCCAGATTTTCGAAGTCATTGACCTGCTGCATGCTTCCCACGAGACTTTCCATGGTGCTTAGGTTGAATTTATGTGGTGTGTTCAGTTTCTTTTTTATGGAGTTTTTCAAGTTTTGGGTTTCAACTACTGGCTCGGAAATATCCTCATACTCATCATCATCTTCGTCTTCAACATCATTGGTCTCGGTGACATCCTCGTATGACCCCAACACACTGTTCTCAGTGTAGGTATTTTCTTGTGGCAAATCAGACACACTGATCCTCTTAAAGTTTCCTGATCCTCTTTTTATCACCACGTTATGTGCCAATGTATCCGCCATGTCTCCTGTACTGATACCCTCCTCCACAGAGTTAGCCGCACTGTAAAATTTGTCCAATGATTCCGTACTTTCAATTGTTGATCCTGGATGCTCAATATGTGGCTTTTCAAAATTAAAGACATTATCATTTTTTCCATCGCCACCCGAGGCAATGGACTTGAGTTCCTCAAGCTGCTCAGAAAGCTTATCGTGCACATCATCAAGACTTTGTCTCTTTGTTTCCTTTTGTAAATCAAACTTTCGTGGAGATAAAGGCAATCTTCTGTTCTTCAATGGCGAAGACGGATGACTTACCTCACCTGATATCATCTTGCTCAAGTCAGAGCCCAAGGAAGATGCATCTGTGGACACTGGTCTGTTTTTGCTTCTCATGGGTGGCTTGATGTGATTGTCCTTGGTCACATTGATCATCTTCTTTCCTAAGGAACTTGAGTATTGCGAGGCCGGCTCCTCTTTTGATACATTTGCCTCTTGGATATCCGACAAAATCCTCTCCACCTGCATTGGCGTGTGAAGTATTGTGTTTGCTGTGGTTTCGTTGTATTGCGTATCATCATTGACATTGGCTAGATCACTTGTAGATCCTGTTTTGTCTGCTAGATCAAGCATCTTGTTCAAACGATTCAATTGTTTCTTTTTATTATTTTCTTCAAACTCCATTATTTTTTCACTTGTGTCGTCTGGATTGTCTATCTTTCTTTAATATTGGAGAAAACAAACTATAACTAATTTAGGTAATGACGATACAAAGTTAATAATTTCATTTACTAAAAACATTTTTTATATTCTTTTTTTTTTTTATAAATTTGTCGTTGTATTGACAAAAATCAAAAATCCCATATTACATGGCTCGTAGTAAAAAAGAAAACCCCTATCCCAATTAGGAAACACACATGTAAATAAATACACTTACTGCCATATATATTGTAACTTACTAAATGTGACAATGTCATCAAGCTAATGTTATACTTTGCTTGTATATTAAATCAATGTCTCTTAAAAGCGTTTTAATTATTATTGAATTATGCCCCACTCTACCTTGTGGCTTCATGCTGTCATGCATCGGCTGTGAAAATGCAAATCCCTTTTCTTGATTGTTCATGTTCAAAATTTTCTTTGGAGATGAATGTACTGATGATATCATAGACAGGTTATCAGCATTGGTCTTTTTGGGAGATTGTTCCCAAAGACTCAATAAATAGTCTCTAACCAGCTTAAAGTTTTGAGTTCTTTTTGGAATCATGTCCCCAGTATGTATATCTTGTTTCAACTGAGAATAACTATGTGTTTTTTTGTTGAAAGAGTCTGCTTGATTCAAGTTTTCCTTGTTCATGTAATAATTAATCTTAAAGCCCACATATTGATTGAAAACAAGCTTTAAGAATTTCAAAAAGTCAATTTGTAAAATTAATGATCCTTGATACTTATCCAAGATTGTTTGAACAATTTCAAAAAAATTTGCATGATCCACTATGAAAAGTGCCAATGGAGAATATTCTTTTGTGAATCGCAACTCCATATCATCTTTAGTGGCATTCTCATCCTCAACAATCTCATTTTCCGCAGAAATTGTCATGGAAGAAAGTAACTTATGAATCGACTTAAACACTAAGTCAAAGGCATTTGATTTATACCCATCTGCCTTTTTATCGTCTGTACCAGCACTTTTAATCAGGTTCATTTCAATAAACCCATTTAAAAACAACCTCAAGTCTGTGTTCAACACAGTCTTTCCATCTATGGATAGCTGCATTGTTTTCACATTAGGAAAGCTCATAACTTTTGCTCTAAGTAGAACATAACAACAATTTGATAAAGTGTCTATAGCATATGTTGAGTAAGTGATGTGCGATTGTAAGTATAATAGCGAGACATAGGCGTAGTATTCATATACCCATAGACTCAAATCCAAACCTTTATTATCAAACTCTATAGCTAACTCAGAAATCAGCTTGATAATCAATTTCAAGTCGTATCGGTGGTACTTAATGATACTGGTGTCAACACTCATGGGATCTAGCTTCAAAAGTATCAATCTTTCACATGTAGACAATAAAAAGCCTTTATCTATGAACATCAATTTAGTTGATGGTTGAAAAACAAACATGTTGTAAACAAGCTCAAAAACATATCTACAAAACTTAAAGTCCAAAAGATCATCAAATTTTAAATCTAAAAGCTCATCACAAATATTTTCAAAGATCCATTTCTTGAAAAAAATGTTTGAAACAAATACACTCTTGTCTTCAATAGACTTAACCTTCAAATCATTGTCCAAATCAATGTTTGATTTCTTCTCATTGGAGTTCTTTAAAACATTGTTTAATATTTTCACTAAAAAATAATCCCAAAGTTTTTTATTCTTAGTTATTTTTTTGGTTATTAACAGCTTTATTTGGGAGGTGCTGATATGGGCATTAATTTCAGTGATTTTTAAAAAAAACAACTTGAATATTTCTAAGTCTTTTTCATTATCAAATTTTTCTATTTTTACCAAATAATCTATAAGTGGATTGTAAATGCTTATGTAAAAGTCTCCGTATTTAGTGATAAGGTTAAAAGATAACTTTAAAACTATTTTCCATACAGTTAAATCAACTTCATCGAATGCACCAACAAGTCTTTGTAAGAAGTTCAGGATAACTGGTGAAAGCACTAATCTATCCAAGCCTTTATTAAGCAAACATAAGTACACCCACATTTTTATGGTCTTCAGATTCTCCGGAGATGGATCACTCAAAATTTCAGTCCAATAAAGAACTAAAGAATCAGATCCATTCAAGCTGAAAAAGCTATTTAAAAGAGCATTTATCTTTGCAGTCATTTCCAAGCCCAACTTATCTATCTTACCAAAAAGCACTTTGAAAAACGTCATTAAATTGTATTCCAAGTTTTTACTTTTATTGTATACAACCAACTTGTTAATAATCAACTTTGTTAGGTCATTATTGTTTATATCTTCAATAATTTTTAACACCTCAAAGCTATTTAGCTTTTCCTTTTCTATCTTATCAATTATAAAATCAGTTCTCGCCAGTGATACAAACGCCTCCCTTAAGCTATTAGAATTAAGTTCATTGGTGCCTTTACCTTTCTGCTTAAATGGTGAGTCTTGCAATTCCGTACTCTCACCCGTTTCGTATTTGTCTCTTTGATGTCCATGAAGGGAATTTTCAACAGCTATGAAATCATCTTCAAACATACTTACTTGGTTTTCATTATCTGCTTCTCTGAATTTTTTCAGTTTATCATTCTTTAATTGTATATCATCATCCTCTTCAAATAACCAGCTACTGTTCTTAGTTGAATCAATAAATTTCTTTTCGAGAAGATCTTTTGCACTCGGTCTTTCAAATATGTTTTTGTTGAACAAATAATCAACAAAAAGCAAAGAACTTGAGCTTAATCTTTCTCTATCCTTCTTTGTAAATATAAAATAGTCATGAACAATGGCATAACAAACTGCTTCCCTATTGTTAAGGTTGTAAAATGGTGGCTTCCCAGTGAGCATTTCAACAAGGGTGGACCCTAATGACCAAATATCCGATTTTGATGTTGCACCTTGTCCCAGCAGAATTTCAGGAGCCATCCAATTAGGGGATCCTATACATGTCATGGCAACATCTTCATTTCCATTTCTAACACCTGACTTCAAAGTATTTGTTATCTGAGTAGAAATTCCAAAGTCAGCTAGCTTAATAATGTTATCCTTTGATGAAACAAGTAAATTAGCACATTTGATATCTCTATGTATCACACCCTGCTCATGAAGATATTTCAATCCTTCAAGAGTTTGCTTGATATATCCCTTGGCTAACTTTTCAGGAATGAATTTCCCAGGAAATATTGATTCATCGCTCATCATATCCTTCAATGATCCATTTGAGCAATATTCTAAAAATATCAAAAGCTCACATCTTTGAGATTTCATTTTTCTTCTGAATGCATTGCTTGGCTCTTCTCGATTAACTCTTTTTTCAAACCCGTAACACTTGACAATGTTCTTATGTGATAGATTCTGTACCAAGTTGATTTCCGTCATATAATCTTCAATAAGTTCGTCTTCTTCTACTTGAACTGCCTTTATGGCTAAAATCTCTTTTGTGGTTACATGCTGAGCTTTGTACACAGTTCCATATGCACCATGTCCTAATTTGGAAAGGATCCTGTATGAGCTATATTTGTTGCTTTTATGTGAATCGTTTGCTCGCTTATTTATATCCATTAGCAAATGTGAAGCAATCTTAGTAGTTTTTGTTTTTTTCTCGTTAAGTATGCTGTGTTCTTTCACAGTATTTCGCAATCTAATCGGTTAATTATAGGCTATTATATAATATACAGTTGGTCAAACTATTGCTCTTTTATGATTATTGTCTGTTAATGTATCAGCAAGAGTTGAGTAGTTTTTGTGTGCGTTTAACCTTGCTGATCCATACCTCGTTTTTTTTAAAGGCGCAAAAATTAACGCTCACCAGAGTTGATATATGCAAAAGAAAAGTCGGTGATAAGACAGAAACCAACTACTTCTTGAACTAAATAGAGAAAAAGACTAAACGTGTTAATTAAAGCAACATTTAAGAAAATTTTCTAAATCTTCTTTTAATTTTAATAGTTAAATGGTTCCTAATAATTCATTTTTTTTTTTTTTAGAAAATATAAATTGGTGGTCATAGTAGATATGACACTATGTAAAATGTTTCATCTCTGCAAACGGCTCTTATTCAGTTTTTTGACGCTTGGATTCAGGTTCGGCGTCTTCGTCTTCCTCTAATTCTTCTTCCTCTAATTCTTCTTCTTCCAAGACTTCTTCTTCCAAGACTTCCTCTTCCTCTTCATCACTTACTTCACTAGCATCAGAATCTTGTTCTGCATACTCCTCATCGTCATCATCCTCTTCCACTTCTTCGTTCTGTTTTTCAAATTCCTTTTTATCACTGTCTTTGTCATCTTCATTATCCCATGGAATATTGAATTTGGTGACTCTTGGCTTGTCAACTAATATATTTCTGGAAACTTCCTCAATGATGACCTTCTTTGGAGGTTCTTCTTTATACTCTTCCTTTTCGTATTCGTTATTTACATAATAACCTACTCTAACAAATTCCTTGTCGTTGTACAATCCACTTAATAGCATAACAGTAACTGAAACTACTTCTTGTTGTGGGATAATTTCGTGATTTGGTGGAGGACATTCCATAACAAACTTAGAAACACCTAAAGGAATAGGGCCAACTAAAATGGAGTCCAAAACTTGATCGTGATCAGCTGATTTAGATGATCCGACATAAGTAAGCTTCCATTCTAAGTCGTGTTTAAGCTGTTCAGTACATTCGAATGTGATTTCAAGTTTAAAATCGTCAGTGAATTTTGCTGGGTTGTTTAGTAATTGAACGTTAACTAAAGATATAGCAGACATGTTTGATAATGGATTTCTATATATTATTGTTTACTTTATTGGTCTTAATAAAGAAGTAAATACAATCTTATTTTTTTTTTAATTCCTTTATGATTAAATCTGATGTACTTTTGAAAATTACAGATTGTTACAGGATAACGTATGTAGAATCTTACTTTTTTAAATCACACACACACGCCAAAGTCCGTTTGGTGTTTTTTTTTTTCTTTTTTTTTTTTTGGTTACTACAAAATTTTTATATTTTTGGTCATCCGCTTAAATCTTAATTATATGGTAGCGTTACTTCACAGAAAACAAAAACGTGATCAAATACAATGTACTTTTTTGATATTTTTTTTTTTAAAAAAAAAATAGTTTACAAATGATTAACTCTAAACAATAATAAAGTACTATAAATAAATATATGTAAACAATAATTTTTATTTTTTAAAATACAATCATTATCAACAGTATACAGCTGTGAATTTTTATAAAAAAAGCTTTACTAACTTTAATACAGTGAAATCTAAATGCTAATTAAAAAAATACATTAAAGAAAAAAAAAAGAAATAGTCGTAGTAGTTTACTAGAAACTAAAAAAAAAAAAATGTGAACGTGAGAACAGAATCATTTACCATGACAAGAAAATGCAGGATTTAACCAACAGTGTAACAGAAAGAGCTGAAAAGAACACAGACTTATGTACAACTTAAGAAAGTATTGAATTTATTATTTCAAAGAAGTTGTTGTTCTACAAATGTTTTTTGAAGCTGTATCTTTCTTGAGATGTATACAAATTTCTTTTACTATAGAAAAACAGACCGTATTAACAATTAATCATTTACTAGAAATCCTAGATCTAACACGTATATTCTATTTTGATTCCTTTATCACCGTAGTTGTACCGAATAAGACTTGGCTTATTTTCTTTCTTTTTTTTTTTTTTTTGGAACAGCCAATTTATATTCCCAAAAGGGACACCTGAGTGAAGTTTCTGCTAAAAGTACACTGTGTCATCTAAACGGCTGAAACATTTCTTTTTTTTTTTTAAGAACAAAAAACAATCTAGAGCATAATGGTTATGCGACATTGTCTAAGCACGAGTCGTCTTTTTTCTAAGAAAAAATAGGATCAAAAAAAAAAAAAAAAAAAAAAGAAGTAAAATAAGCGCCCAAATCATCAATGTAGAGATGCCTAAAGTGGATATATTCTTGATTTGGGGGAAAAAATGTATGAGAAAAACTCGAAGTAGACAAAAAAATTTGTCAGGCTTATAAATGCGGTTTAAGTGTTAGGTGTTACTTTGATTTAACTTTACTTTCTTAAATATATATAAACTTCTTATATTGAAATATTATATGACTTATTGATATTATTGGAAATGTACAAATAAACCAACCAAATCCAATTTTTTAAATAAAACCATTTTATTTTACAATTATTTGCTCTTTCTTTTCTTCACTATTAATAATAAGTTTTCCTGCTCTTTATTTAATATAAAAAGAAAAATTATAAATTTATAAGCTCACCATAGTCATTCCTTAAATACAATTATAATTAAGTTATTAACTTTTTTATACATAAAATCACCTTTTTACAGAGATATCTTATATTTTTAAACCTTTGCTAATTTGCTCTTAGATTGTAACTAAAAAAAAAAAAAAAATAAAATAAAAAAAATGTTGTACTTACCAATTATTGCTACTTTTGCTGCTACTGTCTCTGCTGTTAACAACAGAGAATTCACTACTATCAAACCAGCCAAACGTCACCATGACCACAAGAACGCCAGAGATGCCGTTGGTACTGTTATTGAATACTACAACAAAGCTGGTGAAGTTATTGCCACTTCTTTCATCGAAGAAACTGCCACTGTTGCTGCTGATGATGTTGTAAACATGGACAATGTTGCCGCTGCCACTGCTACTGCTGCTGCCACCACCACCAGTGAATCTTCATCTTCCACCGAAGCCTCTACTGCCACTAGTTCTTCCAGCTCTTCCTCCGATGACTCCACCACTTCTTCTGGTTCTTCTTCCAGCTTCACTGACGGTACCATCAAGTGTACTGACTTTGACACCTTGGCTGAACAATCCGGTGTTATTGCTGTTGACTGGATTGGTTTAGGTGGTTATGCCTCCATTATGTCCATGGACGGTGACACCTCCACCACCTGTGAACCAGGATACTACTGTTCTTATGCTTGTGAAGCTGGTCAATCCAAGACTCAATGGCCATCTTCCCAACCATCTGACGGTAGAAGTGTTGGTGGTTTGTACTGTGGAACTGATGGTTACTTGTACAAGACCAACTCTGACTACGACAGCTTGTGTGTCAGCGGTGAAAGCACTGCATACTTCAAGTCTGAAATTGATCAAGATGTTGCTCTATGTAGAACTGATTACCCAGGTTCCGAAAACATGGTTGTTCCAACTTTGTTATCTGCTCAAGGCTCTGCTGCTGTTTCCGTTGTTGATGAAGAAAGTTACTTCCAATGGGAAGGTAAGCCTACATCTTCTCAATACTACGTTAACAATGCTGGTGTTTCCGTTGAAGATGGATGTATCTGGTCCACTTCAGGTACCACTGTTGGTAACTGGGCTCCTTTAGTCATTGGTGCTGGTTCCTTGAACGGTGTCACTTACTTGTCCTTGATTCCAAACCCAAACAACGAAGCCGGTACTAACTATAACGTCAAGTTTGTTGCCAGAGATGGTGCCGAAACTGTTGGCGAATGTTCCTACATTAACAACGTCTACACCGGTGGTTCTGGTTCCGATGGTTGTACTTTCACCGTCACTTCTGGTGTTGTTGATATTGTTTTCTTTTAAATGTAGTTAGACAATTTAAGGTTTATCAGACTCATTTATAATAATCCATTAGATCAATAAAAAAAAAAAGAAAGAAAGAGAGCCATAGTTGCCTAGTTTCTTTTTTTTCTTGCACTCTAAACCTTTAAACAATTAAAATATACCCAAAAAAACATTACCATAATTAACATCCAATGTTAACTATATTTGCTATTTTCCTAGCCAATAAAAATTTAAACGATTGAGGTTATCGTTTACTGTAATATTATTCCTATTAAATACCCATCATATTAGTGCATCAAAAAAAAAAAAAAAAGAAAAGAAAAAGTTATATATCCACTTAAGTGATTGATAATATATATCTTGTATATAATGTCATAAATACCCTTTTCAGCTTAAGAAACTTGCTCATTATTATGTTTTATGTTCTTTTTGAAGCATAACATTGATGATTTAGTTTGATTAAAAAAAAAAAATTGTATCGTTTTCCCCTTCTTTCGTTTTTTTTTCTAAATTTGAAGAACATGAAGGTGGTTGAATGATCTCTTTTGAGTTATCTTTATAAAACTTACAAACTAAGCCAATAAACAACAACATCAAATTAACTCTCAAACTCTCAAACTATTAAACTATTAAACTAACATCTACAAACATGTATGGAATAAATTCATTTATCAAGTCCACAAAACAGCTTTACGCAAGCTCTACAAGCACATACACATCACACATCATAAAAAGACAACGACACTTTTTCAGACCAAGACCAGCTGGCCAACGTCGAAAAGTGTATCCCAAGAAGTCTCCTGAAGTCACATATATACCCAATCCAGAGATCATTCCACCAAATGGTAACTTTAGCAAGTACCAAGACAGTATCTTTTCAGTCCACCCCTTGTTGAAGGAACCAACTCTGGTTTTCAAGAGAGAAATCGAATACATGAACTTGATTCTAGGGTTCGAACAACGTAACATATACAGAGTCTTCAATGCACATGGATACGAGCTTGGTGTTTTTAAGGAGGAGGAGAATGGGATCTGGTCAACCATCCAGAGACAGCTGTTGAGAACACGGAGACCGTTCAAAATGCAGTTCTGGCCTACAGGCCATCTTGAACACGATCCGAGTCTGACCATTGAAAGGGGATTCAAGCTTGTTAATTCAAAAGTTCAGTGCGTGGTCAATGAACATGAGGAAAGTGAGGTTGTTGCAGAAAGCAAGCAGGTCTGGCATTTGTGGAGACGTAAGTATGACTTGTTTGCCAAGGACACAGACGATGAGGGATATTTGGACAAGTTTGCAGAGTGTGATGCTCCTATTCTTTCGTGGGAGTTTTACAACATGGACGAAAACAGATTGATAAACTGTGGTGTTGATAGAAATTGGGCCGGCTTGGGGTTGGAATTTCTAACAGATGTGGGAACCTATGTTTTGAGATTTGATCCTAACTTGAGTTTTGAGGGCTTAGTGGATCCTTCTCAACTGGATTACACCAAAACTTTGACTCCTGAAGAACGTTTAGCCATTATTTGTCAAACTATATCCATTGACTTTGACTTCTTTAGCAGACACTCTAACGGGAATGGTTTCATAGTTGGCAGTTATGGTGGTGGTGATATTTAAAGCAAACAGAAAAATCAAATGGGTAATATATAAGA
The DNA here is from genome assembly GCA_030573455.1 of Hanseniaspora pseudoguilliermondii. Taxonomy (NCBI): domain Eukaryota; kingdom Fungi; phylum Ascomycota; class Saccharomycetes; order Saccharomycodales; family Saccharomycodaceae; genus Hanseniaspora; species Hanseniaspora pseudoguilliermondii. The sequence continues at coordinate 86,492 of JAJMDH010000096.1, read as the reverse complement.
ATATCGTTATAAATCTAACAAATTTAATTTCAAAGAAGGTTCTTTGATATTATGATGGGAGTATGACAAGCAAGTAACACCACCAGCATCCAACATGAACCATGGATTATCTATCAAGTGAACATAATAAGGCAATTTTTCTTGATCCTTAATTCTAAAGGACTCATCCAAATAATTTTCTTCTACAAATTTGTTCTTGAAGTCAAAAATGTCCATGTTGTTGTCAACAAGTTTGACAAGCTTGGCACAGCCATTGGCTTCAGATGGACCCTCAATCAAGCCCTTTTCAAATCTGTTACAAAGATTGACAGACATGAACCATAAGGCAGCCAAGTATCTCAAACAGTGACCATGAGCAAAAACGACGATGTCACAGTTCTCCTTAGTTTGCATGCCTGCTTCTTGGATTCTTTGGATTTTCTTGATGAACTTCCATAATCTGAATCCGATTTCTTCAGTTGACTCAGCCTTTGGATTGAATTCATTCTTACAACCCTCATCCCAAATGTTCCATGACTCGCCGAACCCTTGTTCCTTTCTCATGGCCAGAATTTGCTTTGTCAAAAGTCCTTCATATTGGCCATACTCCCATTCTTTCAAGTCATCATCAACGATGAAGTTGCAATGCTCAAGATCCTTCTTGTTGAAGATCAAGTCCTTTGTGTCCTTGGCTCTTCTTCTTGGTGAGGAAAAAATGTACTTGATTTTTTCAAAGTCGATTATTGTGTGCAGCTTTTCTCCCAAAGCAGTGATTTTCTCGACACCATTTGGAGTCAATTCCAAGTCAGTGGAACTGGTGAACTGACCAGACTTGGACCATTCAGTTTCAGAATGTCTGATCAAGTATACCTTTGGGGTTCTTTTAGTATCGGTACCGGCCATATTGTCTTAATTTTTCTTCTATAAAAAAACTCAGGTATTCCTAGAGCTGCTCTTATGGATTTGTTTGAATGGTTTTTGAATTGTAAACTCAGTAGTTTAGCAATTTCAAACCAAAATTGTCAAAGAAACCGCCAAAATATTCAAAAAAAAACAAAAATTTCTTGATTAAATTTTTTTTTGCTGTTAACGTTGATATTTGTCAAGACTGAAAGATTTAATACATCCGTTTAGAACTATTTTTTTTTTTTTTTTTCAAAGTTTTTTTTTTTTCAGGAACCTGGATGTAGATTCAGCAAATTTGAAAATGATAATAATTATGATGATATTGATTCGTAGTATATATTGTCTGTAGTATAACTTGTATATATGGATTTCCCCGATTTGATTGTAAAATATTCAAAGTAGAAATAACTATTTGATTAGAAATACCGTAGTCGTATTTTTCTTTTCTTTTTTTTTTTTTTTTTTTTTTTTTTTTTTTTTTTTGATGAAAAAACTTGTAATTGATAAGTTCCAGATATTTACTTCTATAATAGCTCAGCACTTCTACTAGACACTCTAGACTTTCTGAGTTTCTTCTTTTGAACTCTTTGGAACAAGGTCACAAAGTACACGAAAACAGCTATGATAGTCATCCAGAATAACACCTTTATGATTTTCACTACCAATGATTTGAATGAAAAGATCTTACCACTAGTGTTTTTGTTATTGTTATTGTTGGCGTTCAAGTTCATTTTGTTCTTTGTGACTCTTCCATTGCTCAAAACAGTCTTTTTATCACTCTTTGAATTGGAAATAGCCTTTTGTCTCAAGTCTTGCTTCATCTTCTTTTGGTTGAAATCCTTAGGTAACAATCCTTGCTTTCTGTATAAACTGTTTAAATCAAACCATCCATCTTTAGTTGAGGTGGTGATTTCTCTTCTGTACAAATCTAATAAGTATTCCAGCTTCAAGCCATCATTACCAACCAAGTCAACAGGATTTTCCCACAAGTAATTGTAGACTCTTAATTCATTGATTTGGAAGTTGGCTGTTTGTTCACCGTTCAGGGCAGCAATACCAAATCTCAAGCTGTTACCACCTTTAACAAATGATTCAAACAGTTTGCTTCTGCTGTTTAAGTTTTCAAAGTTCATCAATTGTTGCCAGTCTTTACCTGTGCCTGAGTAATCTATGTCGATCTTAAACAATAGGGAGGATATTCTGATGATTCTTAGCTTGAACTTGGTAGGTTCATATTCCATGTCACCTCTTTGAGTGAAAATGGAGTCTTCCAGGGAAACCATGTCATGAGCAATGGACAAACCATCATCTAAGTAGTTGTATTCGTTCCCATCGGCGGAAACAGACAAACATGACAAATGAGGAGTCTTCAATCCATTCCATCTGTTATCCTTGGTGTTCACAACCTCTCCATTTTCAAAGAAATCCAACACAATGTTGTCTGACTTCAAATTCTTAGGAATACCCATTAAGTCAACATTTCTCGTGTCAACACCAGTTTCTTGTAAGATTCTGTTTCTTTCTTCATGGGAGGTAGGGTATTTAGTAACGAAGTCATCGCTTTCTTGAGTGAAGAAAATGGAGAACCCATCACCAGGTCTTTTGTTAGCAACTTGCTTTTTCAGCTTGAAGGAACCGGGTTCTAAAGAAATGGACATTTGGATTTCAAAGTCTGAAGGAAGGGTGTTCTTAGACAACAGGACAGAATGTTTCCCGATATTTCCCTTTTCTAATAATCTGACATATTTGGTGTTCTTGATAATTGGAGACCCTGTAATGTAGTAGTTGTTGTGAAGGGTATCCAGATATGGCAATCTCAGGGCAAATCTGTCATTTTCAAACTTGGATACTTGTGATTGTTGAGAGGTCATAAACAAGTCATCTGCAGTGAACTCGTTCATGTACTTGATGTTTTCAAAGTTACCTATAGCACCACCAGAAAACAAATAACTGATGGGTCTGATGATCAATAACCAAAACAGAATGGCAAATATAACAAGCCCCCAAAACAGATTTCCGATGGTGAGTCTTTTGTTTATGATTCTCTTTTCGTTGATTTCATCCACGACTTCCGACGAAAAGTTTCTTAACTTCTTCATAACACTAGTCTTTCTGCTGTTGCTACTGGAACCATATCTCATATTGAACTTGTCAATTTCCTTTTCAATGTAATTGTCGTTTCTACTGGAAGCACTTCTTTGAAACACATTGAAGTTACTAAAGGATCTATTCTTGTTATTTGCAGGTTCTTCGTTGTTTAAAGAAAATGACCTGTTTGTATCATAGCCATTGCTCTCTGAAACTAATCTGTCACCGCTGGAGGGGTATTTATTGTTGGGGGCAGTTCTTATCTTCGGATTATTCAAAATCACACTGGACTTTCTTGATTGGTTGTTGCTTATAGGCAGACCACCATCAAGACTTACACTGGCACTTGATTTTCTTGACAGCATTCAAAAGATTATCAGAAATATAGTATCTTGTTGATGATAAAGCCAGAAACTAGGACTTGAAATTGAATATTAATGACTTTTTGTTTGGTTATTTACAAAGATAAGTAAGAATACTAACAAAACAATTATTCAATGCTTTAAGATTTCAAATCTGTGTTCAAAAATAACTTGTTCCTTTGTTGTTTTTCAATTTCACTAGAAAATATCCAGATTATAGAAAATTTTTCACCATTAGCCAAGGACAACAAAACCCAGAGGGAAAAAAAAAAAAAATTAAAAACAAAAAAAAAATAAGCGTAAGGCGTAATGGCGTCGACGTGTACTTGTTTTTTTTTTTTGATCTGGGTGATCCACCAAAACTTGAAAATTGGTGCCAAAGCGGAAATCCATCCTCTACAACTGGCAACGGAGTTCACACTCTATAAAAAAAGACACGTGAGTGACACAGCTCTAATCAATTCCAATGGATCATACTATATATACTACATATCATCTATTCCTTAGTTGGAACTGTGATCTCCCATATCTTCTCTCTGACACCAATGGCATTTAACAAAACATTCAACTTTCTCTTGTTGGTATCCAACTTCTGTAGCTTCTGTAGAGTGAACCCACTTTCCTTCATTAGCTTTTCCAATCCAAATTCAAAAGAGTACGTTTTGAACACTAGGGTTTCAATCAGCTCATTGGCATAAACAGTTTGTCCACTGACCTTATTGGCCTTCTCGTAAATGGAATCGTTCAAGTCCAAACATCTCTTTTTGGCCCAGTTTACTAGGTCCTCAAGAATTCCTGACTTCAAATAAACTCTTCTACATGATAAAGAAGTAATATATGCTTTCTTTTCAAGCTCAATCAAATCATCATTCTCATTTTCAACATCCAAGGTAGGAGTCTTTAGTACAATACTAGCTATTGGTGTGTTTCTGTAAACAATTATATTGACGTTATTCTTCAATATCATTTTATCGGCCAGGTACTTATCATTCAAAATATACTTTGAGACATCAAAGCCAAAGACACTTAATCCATTTTCGTCATTAATCTTTTGGATCTTACCTCTGAAGTAATCCTCATTGATCAACGCTAGGAACTTGAATATAATGGTCCCAATAATGAACATGTACATCAAACCTGCACCCAAAGTTTCTCTATTTTTCATCCCATTCTTGAACAAATATCCCCACAGGCCTTCTTCCTTAACTCTTGGCAGTATCTCTAAACGGTTCTTGTGGAAGTATACAGAGGCCACAACAGCTACTATTATTCCTGAAAACGGATGCCAGAAGATGTACTTGTTTCCAAGAGCCTCTGTTTGCTTCAACCCATCTAAACTGAGGGTCAATGCGGCCTCGCTGTAAGCATGCTCTAACGGAATGGACTGGATCACTGGTGGGGCATCCTTGTCGATAGGCTTGTTGTAGTCAACTTCTATTTGACCAAGCTTGTTCATCTGTGGTCTTGATACCTCAATGGCTTTCTTGAATTGTTCAGCTGCAGTAGACATTTTTTTTTTTTTGAATAATCTGGGTTGCTTAGCTTATTTTGTTTGATAGTATATTCCTCGGAGTTTTTTCTTATTCTTTATTTTGTTTATGAAAAGGATTATCGATTTTAAGTGGAAAGTGTTTATATATTAAAAATTGTTATATCAGATATATTTTATCTTTCTTCTTTTTTTTCCACACACAACGATTGAATGCCACTAACTCCACCACCTAAAATTGAATAAAAAAAAAAAAGGAATAATTAATAAAAGACACGTGCCCTTTCCTTATGTTGCTAATTAATATATATTCTCTACCCTTGTCAAACGTTTCTTCATTTTATTAATTTTTAGATGCACTGATATCTATTTCACCAAGTAAATCGAACTTTCTAGAAGAGGATCCAATATAGATCTTGTAGATACCTGGGTAAATAACCCATGTTTGATCCTCAACATCCCAATAACTCAAATCTCTTGTGGTCAACTCAAATTTGATCTTCTTAGTGTACCCCTTCTTAACGAATACCTTATCAATTCCTCTCAACTGGCGAATATGCGTTGTTGGTGCATGTCTTCCTCTTGGGAATTCCACATACAACTGAGCTGTATAGTATCCCTCATATCCACCTATGTTTTCAACCGTGGCTTTAATCTTGTACAATACTTCAAACAAATCTGGATTTCCTCCAAGGGCACCTCCAGCTTTTGGTGGGGCATCACAGGTTGGGTCATTTTCAAAATCACAATCAACATCAGGCTTGTACCCAGTTGGATAGTTGTAGAATGGCAGAGAATATACCTTTGTATTGTACAAATATGGATATATGTGACCCGGTACAGGCTTAAACTCACTGAATGGGAACAAGGCTTCTGAAGGATCCTCAACACTTGTATGTTCAAAGAAGTAAGGGTCCAAGTATGGATCTGGCTTTGAAAGATCAATGGATGGTTGTTTCTTCTCACTAATTGTCAAATCTGTTAACTTAAACTTAGTGTACGTCAAGCCATGACCAAATGGATATCTTGGCACTATATTCATCTCATCAAAATATCTGTAATCCAACAATCTGTTCAAGTCATCGATTGGCTTTCCATTCAATGGGACCCTATCAATAACATCCACATAGTTATCTGTGTGCTTAGAAATTGTGAATGGTAAATTACCACTTGGCTGGTAATCACCAAATATGATATCGCCTACTGCTTGGGCATAATATTGACCTAATGGTGCACTCCACAAGACACCAACAATGTTTTTGTGGTCAATAAACTCTTCCAAGTCAACAGGTCCAGGAGAGTTTATTACAAGAATCGTTTTGGCACATCTATCTGCAACAGATTTAATCATTTCTACATTATTGGCCCACAATGTGTAATTTTTTCTGTCACCATAATTACCATCGATTTCAGAACTACTATCACCAGAGGTTGCAAATGCAAAGACAATTGCAACATTAGCCAACTCAGCGGACTTTTCAATGTTGTCAATATCATACTCATTAGTCACAATATCAACCAACATATCTCTTTCAATAGCCTTTTTGTAGATTACATCTGCTGGACTGATTGCATTGAAAGCAGATACACTCTTTGGACCCCAAGATTGATAAACTGCTCCATCACCGGTTACAGCATCTTCTACATCAACACCTTGGGGACTTGTTACAGATCCTATTCCAGCGATCAACATTCTGTTGTATCCATCATCTACACTGATTGGCAAGGCTGATTTTGTATGCTTCAATAATACAATGGCTTCTCTAGCCGTTTGTAATGCAACCTTTTCTGTAAATTTCTCTCTAGCATCAACGTGTTTGTTCACTTGCTTTATGGAACCGTAACTTTGGAAAGGGTATTCTTTATCATATGTGAATTGAGACCATGAGGAAAAGTTGGGCATCTCTTCAGGATCACTACTTAAAGGTATTTTCACATTATTGACAATAAATGCAGACAACAATCTTGTGACCATGTCATTCAATCTGTATTGCGGAATTGTCTCATTGTAAATTGCACGTGTTAGCAAAGGTCCCCATGAGGATTTACCACTAGCATAATCTCCAAATACATCTCCAGGAATGTTGACATCAGCACCGGACAATATGGAGTTAACCCCACTTCTCATAGCCCCAATTTCACTCGTGACAAATCCTTGAAAACCCAATTCTTCTTTCAATAAATGATTAATTAAGTAAGAATTCTCACATGCATATGTACCATTGACTTTATTGTAGGAGCAAGCAAAGCATCCGGCGTTTGATCTAACAGCATCCGCAAATGGCCACAAGTATATTTCATGCATCACCTTGTCTGTAATTTGAACATCCAATGGCTGCTTCAAATGCTTGTATTTTCCATTTTCCCATTCATTTGAATGCTTGAAATGCTCTTGTTCAAATCCAATCAAGCCTGTTGGACAGCTTAAAACACCTTCATAATTTGAAGCCTTAATAAAAGCTGAAGCCAATTTACCAACCAAATAAGGATCAGAGCCAAAATTCTCAGAATTGTGGCCACCAGAAGCATGATAGCCAAGATTTAAGCCTGGACCCATAAGAACATCTATGCCCTTAGTTTTACTTTCTCTGGCTACAGCTCTACCTAGTTGGTAGATCAAGTCTTTATTAAAAGTTGAGCCAGCAGCTAAAGTTGACGGGAAGTTGGTAGCAAAATCAGTATTGGAAACACCATGTGCACCATTCTGAAAGCAAATTGAGCTGATTTCTAGCTTTTCAATGGTTCCCAAATTTGCTTGGCAAACTCCAGAACCATAACCTATACCGGTGGTCAAGTTCACTTTTTCAGTAATACTTAATACAGAAACAATATCTCTAGCCTTTGCAATAGCATCTGCCCATTCAGGGGTTAGCTGCAATCTACCAGTTAGGGGAGCAGGATAACTTGGTGGGACGTAGTAATCAATATTTTTGGCAAGATAGTCGTTATCGTTGGGATCATCATGGGACTCTTCATCATCCACATACTCTGCATTTTCTTTGTTGAACAAAGATTCCACAAAGTTTGAAGCAATCAATAGAAAAAAAATAGTAAAGTAACCTATTTTTGAAAATGAATATGACTTAGTCATTTTGTAGTTTTCTCAAGTTATAGTTGGTTGGGATCAACATTGTATCGACTTATCTCTTTATTTTATATTGTACTAAAAATATGTTTTTTGTATAAATTTGTTTACAAAACTTTATGTTTATGATGATAAAAACACACAAATAACTTAGTAATCACTTCTTGTATATATACTGATAAGAAATCTAAAAAAAAAAAAAAGAGGCAAACACCCAATTTTTAGGCTCAATTTTGTTTTTTTTTTTCTTAAACCTAATCTAATGATTAAAGTTGGTTATTTCCTTTTTTGTATTCATGTTTACCTAAATGAACATGTCTGGAAAAAAAAAAAAAAAAAACATACTAAATTTAGCCGCCTATTCATATCTCAAAAAGTATATAATATATTAGTTTATAATTCCCTTATTATAATGGGAATTTAAAAATATAGAGTTATACAGAGAACCTGTCATTGATATATGAGTTACTCTCGCTATTGGTGTCTGAACGGACTTCGTTATTTTTGTCGTAAAAGTAGTTGAAATGACTAGTTGTTGTGCCAACACCACTAAAAAGTGATAAAATAGTATGATTATCACTTGAATATTGTTCCGAGTATTGAGTAGAATTTGCTTTAGGAAACACTTTGTAGTTTTTGACACTTTGTGATGCCAGTGATGGTGTAACATGAGGCAATCTAGAGAATGTAGTGCCATTATTAAATCTTCCGTTATCTAAAATACTTTGTGGTGGAATACCAATAAGACTTGAATTGATAGTTTCCTGTCCTGTTACAGATACAATGCCATCTGATATAATGGAGTTTTTATCTGAAAATCTTAAGGCTTCATCAGCTTTTGATTCTTGGCAGTCGTTGTTAGAAGGAGCTCTAGCTGATAAAGTTGCCGAATATCTAGACACAGCATCAATATTTGCAAAGGAAATATCTTTATCGACAAAGCAACTTTTATTGAATATATGCTTTTGCTCAATTTCATCTTCGTTTGATGAGCACCTGGTCAAAGATAGCCCTTGCTTTTTACCAAGGTTGGCTGGTTTTATGGAGTACATGCCCTGCACGGAAAAATTATCTGAAGCACCATCTTCAAGAAGTTCTGAATCATTATGTAGTAGCACATTTGAACCAGTTGATTTGATGTGTGTGTTCTTCGCATTTGGCAGGTTCTTCTCTCTACCAGTTATGGTGGATTTTATATGGTGTTTAGTATGCTCACTTTGTGTAGGTTGAACTAACTTCTTCATCCATCGAGAGAACTTTTTACTTCTTATTGACCCTTCGGGAGAGTCACTATTAGAATCTGTATTTTTATGTTTTGTGTTATGAATCATGGTATATTTCTCAAATATTAAATTTACTACTCTCTCTTTCTTGAAGGTTATCAAATGTTGGGCTTAATATATCCATCGATATATAATAATTGTTAAGGTTATAGAAAGTAAAATGTAATACGTTTCAGTGAAGTACAGAGATCGAGATATGTATTTTTTTTTTTTTTTCAAGACTGTAATATAATCAGCCTCATTTGAAGGAAAAAAACAAAATAGTATAAAAACTTGCACGTGTGTTATATCCGATCTTAGCGCATTTTTATGTCAATACTCCCATTTTGTTCTTCAAAAAAAAAGAGAGAGATACACAGGGTGGCAAATTATCAGCAATAAGATACATTTATCTACGTTAATCATACATAAAACATTTTATTATAACAGTGAAAATAAACCAGAACATAAAAGTCTATTACAAAAATTCTTAGTTAATTCAATAGTTCACTAAGTGGTTTATTCTGTTGTAAGTAATAAATCTTTACAATCTATCAAAACAAAATCTTTATAGCAAACTAGTTATTTAGTGCTCACAACGAAGTCTATAATTACTTCAGTCAAATTAACAATCTAAAACATTATTCAAATAGCCATGGATGCTTTATTTGGTATTAAGACTCAAAAAGAGACTATTTTAGTCACCTCCAGAAACTTTGCTAGAGGTATCTCTATCATGAACCATCAAGATAAAAAATATATAATGCTTACCGATAAAATAGCTATGGGTATAGTGGGTGAAGCAGGTGATACTGCCCACTTTGCTGCATACATTAAAGCAAATGTGAAACTATATGAAAATAGCTTTGCGCAATTACCTACCATATCTTTCAAAGACGGAGAAGTTGTCAATGATGTTGAAGAAAATAAAAAGGAAGAAGCTGTTCTGTCAACCAAAAACATAGCCAACTTTGTTAGACTTGAACTTGCCAAGTCCTTAAGATCTAGAAAACCATATAATGTCAATCTAATTATTGCTGGTGCAGATGGAGATTTGTATATGATCGATTACTTAGGTACCATGGTCAAACAGCCATATGTTGTTCAAGGTTACGCTGCATTCTATGCTATGGCCTTACTAGATCATCATTATAGAACTAACCTGTCTGAAGAAGAAGGTGTAGAACTAGCCAAGATGTGCTTGAAAGAAATCAATTTAAGAATGCCAGCTTCAGTTGGTGATGTTGATATTGTTATTTTGAGTAATGATAAACCTCCAAAACAATTTATAATTGCTGATAAAGATTTGAGAAAGACAATTTAGTTTAGTATAGTACTTGTCTTCTTTCCAACCACTTTGTATAAGAAATATATATGCTTATATAAGCTCTTCAAGTTTTTGTTATTGAAGTATATGTGTAGTCTAAATTATATAATACAGATTAGCTCATATGAGTTAAGTGCTTAAAGTGACACGTGATATCCACATTGTGATTTCACGAGAAAAAAAAAAGAAAATCTTAACTTAATAGATATGTTTTGACAATGTTTGACCTCAGGTATCTATATGTTTGTATATTTCCAATAGAGAAATATATGCCAGAATTACCAATAACAAAAGTATCCACAGAAAGAAAAAATAACCTTGGTTATGAAGTATTATAATCAAAGAAATAACAATGACAGAGGCAGGTTTCAAAGAAGGAATGATTCGAATAGACACAACAATAATCATGACTACCTAAATGACAACACTTTGAATATTGAGGAGAAAATTCTCAGGTTTTTAAATTTAAAGCATATCTTGAAAACAACAAAGGAAGCAGACGTAGTTTTGAACTATATAAAGGGTAAATTTGAAGACTCATTACATGCCACTAATTATGATAAAGAAAGCACGATTAAGATGTTCAGTAACGGAGGACTAGATCTACAAAATAATTCATTACCGTCATGGAAGCTACAAAAGTTGGCTAGTACTTTATATCAAAATTATGAGTCGAATAATGACATTCAACTAGAAAAAATGAAGACTGTGCTAACAAAAAACCCAAGCATAACAAAAAAACTTGAGTCAACAGATGGTAACAAATTAGAAAAAATATGCAGATATTTGATAGTTAATGCGGAAAAGAATTCTAATAACATAAACCAATGGCTTGACTCCCTTGGATTGAATGACTCTGTAACCGAGATTAAAAGTATACTTTTTCCAAAGGAGAGCAGCACAAAAACTAAAAGATTCCAAGATAAGGATGATGATGAAATTGTAATACTAAAAGATACCTCTCAAAAGAAACAAATTCCAAATTTTTTGAAGTACAATCATTTAAAGCAGCTAAAAGGTGATGTCAGTGATAATAAAGATGACGGCAAAATTGACTATCAACCCAATCTTCCAACGTTTAGTAAAGATACACATGGACTGTTTACCAGAAATTCCACAAGAAAATCCGGATTACTTGAGGATAAACAACCAAAGAAGCAGAATACAGATGATGCGGTTGATTACGAAAACTTGGATACTGATTTATTGAAGAATATGGAATATTTGAAAAATACCCAAATTCAAAGTAAATCCAAGTTGGAAAAGAAGAGTGAGATATCGGAATTACGTCAAAGGTTACCAATCTACCAGTATAAACAACAAATTATAGATCTTATAAGTTCAAATCAGATATCCATTATTATTGGTGAAACGGGTTCTGGTAAAACCACTCAACTGTGTCAGTACATTCACGAAGTTTATAAGAACTATAAAATAATCATCACACAACCAAGAAGAGTAGCTGCAATATCTGTTTCCAAAAGAGTTAATGAAGAAATAGGAATAAAAGACAAAATAGTGTCTGGGTACAAAGTAAGATTTGAAGAGCAAAGAGGCCCTGAGACAAGAATTCTTTTTATGACTGATGGTATTCTGATTAGAGAGTTTCTTAACGATCCATTGCTGAAGAAGTACAATCTGGTGATAATTGATGAAGCACATGAAAGATCATTGAACTGTGATATTATTTTGGGTATCTTGAAGAAAATTACAAAAATAAGACCAGACTTAAAGGTATGTGTGATGTCAGCAACGCTGAATGCAGAAATGTTTTCTGATTTTTTTGGGAAGTGTCCTATACTGAGAATTCCAGGTAAGACTTTCCCAGTGGAACTCACCTACTTACCAGCTCCAACTTATGATTATCTGACTTTGTCGATAGACAAGGCTGTTGATATACACTTTAACGAAGATTTAGATGGTGATATCTTGATATTTTTGACTGGTGCGGAGGAAATTGAAAAATGTGTTGAGATGATCAATGAGAAGATTAAGAATCTTGGTGAATTTTTGGACGAAGATGACTTAAAAAAATACATATCCGTATTGCCCATTTATTCTTCATTGTCACAAGCTGTACAAGACAAGATCTTTATTCAAAGTAATTTTAGAAAGATCATTGTGTCCACAAACATAGCTGAAACATCCTTAACAATTCCTAATATCAAATACGTTGTCGATTGTGGATACACAAAGATCAATGTTTACAATCCATTTTTGAAGATTGATCAGTTAAAGGTTGTGCCTGTTTCCAAACAACAGGCTGACCAAAGAATGGGTAGAGCTGGTAGAGTCAAGCCAGGTAAGTGTTACAGATTATTTACAAAAAATACATACGATCATGAGCTACTGGACAGTTCAGTTCCAGAAATACAACGAGTCAATCTCTGCACAGTTGTGTTACAGTTGAAGATGATCTTGACTATTTTCAAAAAGATGAATGTTGATGTTGAACAAAGTGTTATCAAGTTCCCATTCATAGAACCTCCATCGTTGATTCAATTTAGAAATGCTTTGGAGCAACTGTTTTACTTGAATGCCATAGAAGATGATGGGGAGGAGGGTTCTTTAACAAGTGAAGGTATAAAAATGGTCCAGTTTCCATTGGATCCTTATTTATCAAAAACTCTACTGGAGGCTAGTACATTGAATTGCTTAAGGGAGGCTTTGATAATTATATCTTTTTTGAATTTAGGTAATTCGATTTTTGAAATTCTAAAGACTGATAAGGAAAGATTTGAGTTCAATAAAATTTTTGTCAAGAACTTCAAAGAAAATGAATATGAATCAGATTTGCTAAATTATTTGAAGATATACAAAGAAATGGAAAGAAACAAAGAGTGTGCAGATTCACGAAGAAAGAAGCCATTTGGAAAATGGTGTGAAGAGTATTTCATAAATACAAAGAGCATGCTAAAAGTCATTGATATTTTGAATCAGTTGATACAAATCAGTGAATCAATTGAATTAGAGATGAACTCAAATGAACTTAAAAAGGAGAACGTGATCAAAGCATTTATAAAGGCATTCAAAGTTAACATTGTAGTGAAACGTGAAAACAATATATTTGAGAATTTGATGAACACCGACAAGAAACCTAAAAGGGCCAATAACAGGAACATGGAAAGTTCGATAGAGGATGAGTTGTTTATACACCCCACATCATCACTGTTCAAAAAATCTATCAAAAATGGGGCTTATTTGATGTACATATCCCTAATCATGACTAAAAAGAATTATATGAATGTACTGACAGTGTTGAAGCCAGAATGGATCCTTGAGGAAAAGGAATTCAAGCAAGATACACAAGCGTATAAAAAGATCAAACTTGAAAGGGTGAACATTCCAAGAGATTCATGATTTTAATGAACTTTTCTGTGGTATATATTTTATAAACGATTATTGAAATTTTGTATTGATATCCAATTTTTTTTTTTTTTTAGGTTCCTTTCGAAAGGAAAATTAGTATTTAAATAATCACTTGGTTAATCATATAGCAAAACAAAAAAAAAAAAAAGTGGGCCAAACGAACAAAGCTTTGCCTGATATATATAAATATTACCAATTGTTATCAATGAATGGTTTAAAGCACTTACCCAAGAATGGCTCTGTGGGTGTTGTTGGTGGTGGAATATCAGGATTGTTCTTCACATACTTTTTGAATTTGAAAAGACCTGATTTGAAAATCACCATATTTGACAAGTCCAATTCTAAAGACAAAAGAGTTGGTGGTTGGATACACACACATACTGCCAACAAATCGAACTTGAAGTTAGAAAAGGGTCCAAGAACCTTGAGAGGAGTTAGTCCTGGAACTTCCCTGATTCTGCAGAGTCTGATAAAGATGAATCCTGATGTCAAGGACCATATCATGTACATAGAAAAGGAGTCTGTGGCTAACAGAAAGTTTATAGTTGATCCTAAAGATCACAAGAAATTGGTTCAAGTGCCTCCAATAACAAGGGAAAGTTTCTTACAATTCATGAAAAGTGGCGCTTCTGAGGGTTTCTTTAGAAGTTTGATATACGAATATTTCAACAAGTCCAAGACCGCTGTTGAAAGAGATGAGAGTATTTATGATTTCATGAAAAGAAGATTTGGCAATGATAAATTAGTTAGCAATTTGGCATCTGCTTTGTTTTTCGGTATCTATGCTACTGATGTCAACCATTTAAGTGCTAATTATTGTATTCCAAGACTGGTCAATTACGAAAAGACCCATGGTGGTATATTTAGAGGGTTATTTTCCAAGAACCAACCCAAGGTAAAAACCAATAATGAGGATATAATTGAATTTGCCAAGTTTTTGAACCTTGATGAAAAGAAGATGCTCAATTATTACGATGAGTTGAAGAAAATACCCTTGATTGCCTTTAGGGATGGAATGTCCACTATGCCTAACAGGGTACGTGACTATTTGCAAAAAATCCCAAATATTTCGTTCAAGTTTGATTATGATGTTAATAGGGTAGACTTAAATAGTAAAAGGCTGATAGTGAATAACGATATATCTTTTGATCATGTTCATTTATCCACAATTTCTGATAAGTTCTATTTGAGCAATGATAAATTCATGAAATACAACAACAGCTTCGGCAAGGGGACAAATGTCTTGCTTATCAATGTATACCATCCCAAGAAAAACTTTATACATCCGGATATTGGTGCCTTTGGGTTCTTAGTGCCTAAGAATTGCCACACTAACTTATTAGGTTGTATTTTTGATTCAGTTATTGAGAAAAATATGAAGAACTTTTACAACAAACAGTTATTAATTGATTCTGAAGATTCAAGCAAATGCAACTATACAAAAATGACGATGATGGTATCGTATAATGGGAAAGAGATAAAGAATGTCAATATAGATGAATACAAAGAGAATTATGTGTTCAAAATGTTTGAGGATCAATTATTATTAACAAAGGATCAAGTATCCTCTTTAAAACAAGACGAAGATCTTTTGATAGAATTCACATTCGCTGACAATAGTATTCCTATTTATAGCCCAGGCAAAGGATTTGATAGTGACAAGAAAAAAGATATCAGAACTGTCTTGAAAGAAGATCTATTACTTAATAACAAAATATCTGTTGGTGGGTTCAAATTTGCCGATGGACCAGGTATGCCAGATGTTGCCGTTGAAAGTTTAAGAGCTGTAAAAAGATTGACAGAATAAAGTTTTACAAAATTTTAAGTTTCAAAAAACAGAAAAAAAAAATATATATATATTTGGGTTAGTTATTTATATACAATGAATATAGGACAAATGTTTTTTGTTTGATTTACTTCTTTTCAGGAATTTCCTTGACTGAATTTTCCTTTTCAGCAATTTCTTTTAGAGCTTCTTTCTTTTCTTCATCTAAGTTCAAATCATCTCTGATTTTAACAATAGTGCTCTTTTCTTGTTCAACTTCATCAGCCATTAAGTTTTCTTGCTCTTTTAATTGTCTTAACTTAGCCTTAGAATCGTCATCTTGCTTGATAACATTAACCTTGACTTCGTGGTATAATTCATCAGGAATGGCTTGTAATACGTAGCATAATGAGTCATATAGGGAAGCAGTGTTTGTGGTTAAATCACCATAATTATGGGCAACAGCTAATAACAACAAGGTAGATGGGATCTTTTCCTTTAATCTCAAGTCTAACCAGATTTTCAAGTTTTCTCTTAATTCAACATCAGTTTGGTTGACGGTTCTGATACCTCTGTTCATGCAAGCTAATCTCAATTCAGTGGAGTTCAAAGAAGATAAACCTTCGTAATGAATTTGCTTATCATCGTTCTTCAATTGTAACATTTTGTATCTTATTCTGTATCTTAACATAACATCTGTACCAAATGGTTGAATGTTGATGTACTTAGCGATGGCGACCAAGTGAGATCTGGTCAAGTTATCCAAAACAACATCATCTTTGTAAAGTTGGGCAACCTTGATCAATTGACCAACAGATTCCGGCTTACCAGTCTTTCTGACGTGTAAATAAAAGTTGTTGAAAAGAAGCTTCTGTTCATTGGAAATGTCATCTGGCTTGAAGTGGTTCATGGTCTTGGCATTAGTGATAATATCAGAGACCAAAGTTCTAGTTTTCTTTAAGCCCATTAACTTCTTTTCTTTATCCTTTGAAGTTTCATAAGTGGATGGCAATAAGTTTGGGAAGACTTTTAAGGCAACTGGCAATAATAATTCAGCAAATGGAATGATAACGAAGGCAGAGAATGGAACTAATCTAACAACGTCAGTGGTTGTTCTCTTTAGTTGTAACATTTCTCTTCTGGTTAGTTCATGGCCAGTGGAGTACTTAACCAATAAGTGAGTGGAAATTTTGATTTCTAAGGCCAAAAGCTTGGTACCGTCCCAGAAGTGAGCAACACCGTCTTTAACAGCAACCCAGATTTTTTGCATCTTGCTGCTTTGATCTTTAGGCTTTTCTACTTTAGTGACAGTTGTTGGTTCCACTTGCTTGCTAGGAACTTCTGTCTTAGTATTGGACTTTTCATCCTTGTTTGTAGAGTATGATCTATAGTACTGCAGGGCAACAGGGCTGGATCTATAAAGGTTGAATATGACAGGGGTTGTGTTGTGAGTGAAAGATTTCAAAAGAGCTGATCTCTTTTGGGCGTTGACCAAAGTTCTATGTAACATTGGTGATTGATTTTTTGATGGTAGGAAATAAAAACCAAGTAAAATATAGGGTACTTGATGAATGAAATTTATTTTCTGGTTAGTGACCCAAATAACTTACTTAAATTTGTATTTTTATAGTATAAATAGGAACAGAGAAAAAAGGGAGTTGATATATTAAGTTCAACAATGGGTAAGTTAATACGAACTTATTTCTATGGTGATGCGTAACAGGTTATATTTAGATTGATATATAAGTTTAATGAAAATTATTAAGAATTTTTTTAACACTCAGTGGTAAAAAAAAAACACTAAGGGGATGATTTATGAAAAGAAAAATTGGTGGAAAGAGACAATCAGTTACCCACATGAGTTTTTCCTAAAAGAAAGTGTACATTCCGAAAAAAGAAAATCCAAAAAAAAAAATTTTTTTAAGTCTTTAATTTAGCCGCCTTTGAGTGATTCATACGGAGGCTTTGAAAAGTTTCTTTTTTTTAGTAAAAAAAAAAACATGCATGCGCTTGTTGGTGTGAGAGGTTTTTTTTTATTTTAATTTTTTTGGTATAAAAAAACTATAATATGCACACAAATGGATGGTGTACGAATAGCCTTTGATTAATCCATGGTTCTTCTTCTTTTTTTTACTAGTAGCTTTCACATGGTACTGCTGCTGTACCAGATGCCTTTCCCTTGTGCATCTTACCGTTAAAGTCTTTAACTTGTGGTAACACATATTCGAGTTGTAAATCCGAATAAGCAAAATTTGATAAAAAGTATTAGAATCTTAATATAAAGGTAGATATATAGTTATTAAGCTTTTAATTGTTCAGCTTGAAGTTTATTTTCCTTCAATTTCTTCATGTTCATTGCCAATACCTTCTTGAACCCATTACACAAACTTATAACATTTGGATAAGTCAAATTAAATAGCTGATATCCTTTGTTAGTTAACTTTACTTGCCATGTTACCAGTTTTGATCTTCCATTGACTTTGAACTTCAACAGAACATGCATTGGATTCTTCAAATCTAAGCAGAAGAAGTATACTGATCTGTTAGGATTGTTGCTAGAGAAGGTTTCAACCTTCTTGTTTACTGCTTCTTCATTAGGTTCATTCAAGAACTTTTCATTCAATCTCAAATTCTTTAATAGCTTCAACTTGAATCTTACATTGGATTCAATGATGTGATCCAAATCCTGGTAGATTATGTTGTCACACTTGTACTTAATACTTCCATCTGCTTGTCTGATTTCCAGTACATCCAGGTGTTCACAAAGGAACTTGTCTATCTTGAAAGTAATAGTTAAATGCTCAACACCCTTGTTGCTTGGTCTTATAACAAATGAACCAATTGATTTGGAATTCAAATACTCCTCGGCTTGTAAACGGTTCATTGTCAAGAAATAAGGATGGTTGATGATCTTGATACCCTTATTCGCACCCAAAACATTGTTTTTTAAAGACTCAATTCTTAATCTTTCCTCTTCAATGTCCTTTCTTTCTTGTAAATCATCCCATGGACCATATTCCTCTTCATCATTTTCAAAAGTGGAACCATTCAATGATGAACTGTTTTCAGTATCTATTCTCAACAATGACCCTGAACATTGAATCATTGCATAGTTGATACTCAAGATTTTCACAGGGTAAGTCTTGTATTGATCGTAAACAGATGAAATGCTAGCATTTGGATAAGGTAAGTCACACTTGTTTTTGAAAACTACACATTCAACACCAGAGTTTGTTACCAAAATCACTTGATCTGGCTTGAACTTAATAACCTTCATGGAAACTACTTTTCCAACATGGAAGGACATCTCATCCTCATTGGTCAAGTTTTCAAATGTAGCTTGTTCGTTGAATATCTTGAATGTTTTTCTTGCTTCAGATGATGGTTCGATCAACTCGTAGTAGATGTTCACCAACAGAATGTACAACTTGACAGCCTTTTTAATTCTTGGATCAATTTTGTTTTCATCTCCCCTCTCGGTCTTCTTGATGGCATAATCATCGTCTTCATCCTCATCATCCTCATCAATGGCACTTTTCTTTGCTTCTTCAGGATGATCACGTTCTTCCCATTCCAACACATATTGTGCAAAAGTGAAATTTTTAGCCTTTGCCAAGTTAACCAATTCAGTTCTTTCTTGTTTACTCTTTTTGTAGAACTCTAACACCATGTTGTAAACTTTTTGTTCATTTTCACTAATTTCATCTTCACTTAGATCATCTTCTTGGAACAAGTTATCAATTTCATCCTTTGATAATCCCATGACAAATAGAACATACTTTCTGGCCAGTTCGTAATCCTCAGGATGAATTGAAGAACAATCAAATACATCCTGTTCTGATGTGATACTTTGGACTTTCTTCTTATTTCTCTTTCCAAAGGTATCATCACCTACAAATGTTGATAATTCACCTATTTTGATGTATCCAATGGCATTGATAAAGATTGTCTTTGAAAGGATGCCTCTAGTGATCAACTGTTGTCTGCTGACCAATTCACTATTTTCTTGTTCCAAATCTTCAATAAACTGCAGTGCCTTTCTCTTACCAAACCCTGGTAAGTATTCAACCAATGGTAAGTAATGTGGGATTTTCTTTTGTAAGAATGATAACTTGACACCAGTTATACAAGTGGAGTCAACCAGAACTTGTTCAACCAATCTTGCCATCAAATCTGTGGAGATCAAATGTTGATATGGATGTATGGACAATGAACAGATCTCATTAATGGAAAGATTGACATATTCCAACAATGGATTTTGAATGAATCTACCAATGGATATCAAGTATTTAATGATAGGAGCCTTGTTTGGGTACTCAATCTTACCTCTTTCATTGAATTGATACAGAGTGGCGACTTGATCATTGGCAAATACAACATCTAATGGGATGTTGACTTCCTCATTAGTTTCTTCTTGGAACACAACCTCAGATGATTTGATTTGGTGGTACTGAATGATGGCTCTCAATTTCTTCATGAACTTAAGTGTTCCTGTGTTGAATCCATTGATTGCGACCAATGATGGTTGCCACTTTTTAACCAGGACCTTGAACTCCTCATCAAAGTTGGCGTAATTTTTGCCTTCTAATTCTTGGTTTCCATTTTCAGATCCATTGAAGGCAAATGGATTATGATAAAACACATAATCATCCAATAATTTTCCGTAGTGGTCCAAAATTACAGCAACTACAGGCTCCTTCCCAAAGTTACCATTTCCACAAGTGATACTCAAGACTTTGTGTTCATACGAACCAGCTTCTGATCTGTAAGGGGCTTGATCAACAAGATTGGAGAATTGCTTTTTAATTTCCAGAGAAATCAAACTCTCACACTTTTTGGTCAAGTCAGATTTGATTTCTGTAGCTATTTCACCTAGAATCTTGTGCAATGCTTCAATAAAGCATCTCTTTCTGAAATCATTCCAGGCTTGATTTACTTCATCGTCCTTGTCAATGGCAAAGCAAGTTTGGAACAAATGGTTCAAGAAGTTTTCCTCTTCAGGAATCTTAATCAAGATGTTCAAGTAATGACCCTTTTCAGCTTCCAACATCTTCAAAAAGGATTCTGGATGTTTCAGGATCTTGGATTCAATTCTTTCAATGGCATATTTGATATCTTCATAAGGTGATCCAGGTTGAATTTCATTTTTACCCTTTGGCAACAAACTTACATTAACAGTGTAAATTTTCTTGAATTTGCTTCTGATGGACTCTCTGATCTTTGGTGAGTTGTAAATTTCCAAGATAAAATATTTAGAAATTGTTTCCATGGCCAATCTGGAATCATTTTTGAATATAGAGTCCAATCCAGTATCGTCAGAGGACACAATGGAATCCAATAGATCACCAGGACTCAAGTTACTCTTTGGAGATTCAACATTATAGACTAAGGAATCAAACATTATGTTTTGACCCAAACTGTATGTGTTCAATCCAGCTTCTTTGATAACCTCATACAGTGGTGAGTTTTTGAACTTGTCGTAGCTGCTGTTCTTTAAATGAAGCTTTTTCTTTTGAATACCATTTTTGATATCTTCTTGTTGCTTTTGCTTCATAACTTGATTAATTTCATGTGGATAATTGAATTCCATATACTCAAATAGATCCTGCAACAAATTGATATCAGTGGAAGAAATGAATTCTTCAACAACAGAATCAACAATGTTCAAAGATTTATAAAACTTCATAACAAATTCCTTTTTGGATATAATGGCATGGAATTCAAAGTCTAAGTACAAGATATTCCATAAATCATCATTGGTCAAAGTTTTCAAAACATGACCGGAATCACCCCAGGACAAAAATCTTCTTTTATAATTGATCAAATAGGCCGGTTCCAAGTTTTCCTTAGTGATGTAAAACAATGCAGCACCAACAACCTCAATGAACTCTTGTTGGAAAGGAGTATCTATGTTTTTTTCATCAATTAATTTTTTTGAGATCCATTGAATTTCTTGATCAAGTAAGGTATCTTCAAATGGAGTGTAGTTTTCAACCTTGGATCTTAAAATTTGTAATCTTTCAGGAACATCCTCGTTTCTGATTATCATATCTTCTTCGGTCATCATCTTGGCCTTCAAGTCTTCCAAATCATAAACGTCTTCAAGACTAATTTTGTTGCTGTTCTCTTCTTGTTCATCTTCTTCCAATTCAGCTTCCAATGCCCAGTCGTAATCGAACCCATCACCAAAAACCTCAAGCATTTCTTGTAGAACATCTGGAGATAATCCTGATTGTTGATAGGCTTTCTTTTGTTGTTGTTTCAATTTCTTAGATCTTTCCTTCTTCTCAGCTAATGATACTTCATCATATTCATTTTCATCATCCATTTCGTCTTCATCAATGAAGTCATCAAAGTTATCCTCATCGTCTTCATCAACTTCACCAGGTTGTTCATCATCGTTGAAGAAGTTGTCCATGATATGTGAAACTGCCTTTTTGGTAAGCACAGGTTTTTCTGCAACTTCCTCATCAGCAGCCTTTAGTCTTCTTAGACCCTCCTGGCTTTGTTGCGATCTGCTTGCTGGAGTGATACCTGCATTTTCCATGACCAAGTCCAAGTCATCTTCATCCAGTTCATCAGCAGATTCACTTCTTCTTCTTTTTCTTCTTTTCTTTTTCGAGACTCTGGATTCAACTTCTTCGTCATCTTCATCATCATTGATTAATTCATCTCTCAATTGCATGGCTTCATCTTCATCATCCTCGGATTCTTCTTCTGAAGAGTCCTTGAAAACATCTTCTCCCTGAGAATTGGAGGAGTCTTCTTCAAAGTCATGATTTTTCTCTAGTTCATCATCGTGTATTTGATCAACAGCTTGTTGATTTTGATCTTCAATAGTGGACATTCTTTATATCAAGGTTTATGAAGGAGAAATAAACAACTTTGATTGTAAAAAAAAAAAAAAAAACAGGGAATGTTCTGTATTGTATTATTTTGATGTATATTTACAAATACCTCACTATATGTACTGTATTGATTTAATATCAGTGTAATATATTTATTGGTTTCGAATAGATATTAACTCTTGTAGACTTACCAACACTGCAATACAACCATACGATAATTGTATCAAAAAAACAACAACCATCAGTAAACACACACTGAGAACAAACTATGGGAATACCCAAACAAGGAAGCGAAAATTTTTTACTTTTTTTTTTTTCTCTGCAAAGCATAATTCTAAGCCAAAAAAATTTTCCTAGAGGGATGAGGTGCTGGGGGGGGGCTTTTTTCCGCTGGGTAAAATGAGTAATAAACGTGACAGTTTGTAAATGTTCTACAATCTATAATCCAATCTAATCAATGTGTTTAGTTTCAAATTTTATTTTAAAAAAAACAAAACTGACTATTTACATCGATATATATAGTTAAAAGAAGGAAAGCATGATTGCCCTGCTAACCAAAGATTTTCTTGGATCTTTGTTCCTTGAATTTCTTGATATCTTGAACCTTAACCAACCCTTTCTTTCTTTGACGAGATACAAACACAAACAAGGCTACACCAGATGATATAGCAAGCAATGCCCATGTGACCATGTATTGGAAATGACTGTTGCTCAAGTTCAAAACTGCATCCTCGCCAAGAGGCACACCTGCTTCTATAAACTGATGTGTGTCATGTTGAAATGAGTGGTCAGCTACATCCTTGATCTCTATGATTTTCCCAGCTGTTGAGCATTCATTGGCATTGGTATTACTTTCCTTGGTGGAATCATCTCTTCTTAGAATCCAATTGAAGGCTCTTTTCGTGATTGTTGGGGGTTTTATTTGTTCAGAATTAGTAGGAATATCCTTGATTGTTGCTATGTATTCGTGATCGTACATATCAGACATTTGTTGACAAAACAACGGGATACAGCATTCGGCTTCGGTCAACATATCAGGAAGATCCACAACTTGCCAATTTCTACTGTCTCTGTCGTATCTCTTGAATTGTCCATGTGACAATGGTCTAGCATACTTCATGAAGCCTTTGACTTTGATTATACCTTGTGGACAACTTAGGTTTTTCAACTTTCTTAAGTATGGAACAACATTTTTCTCTGAGACCCATCCTCTTTCAACAAATATTCTTTGACCATCATATTTACCTCCTTTCAAAACAAATGGACATATCAGCTTATAACCCTTTTGTTTATCCTTGACCTTAGGACCGACAAAGAGTTCTCTTGAATAATCCCATTGTCCAACTAATTCCAAGATTCTGTAGATGTGGTTATCCTCGATGTTTTTGTTGAATTTGAAAACGTACTCCTCAAAGGCCTCTGGATCGTTCTTCATCATGTATTCCAATTTTTCCAGGTCCTCGCCCTCCATAAGGTTGTTCAGCATTTTGTCTTGATTGATTGGTGGTAGCTCCAATCTTTCCTCACAATCGGTGATCAACTGTGTTTTCCATTGTAATCTTTGATATTGCCAATACGCCAAACGTAAGGCAACTAAAGGCATGGCTATTAACAGCATCCAGATAATAACTCTCAGAACCTTGGCTGCTGTACCTTCTTGTTCATCTTTTTTCAGTTCTTGTAAATAATTTTTGGTAGTCTTCATCGGTACCCAGTCTGTTTTTGGAGTTTTATAGAATCTATAAGCAGAAACATGGAAACTGTGTTTAGATGTCTTTATTGACGGGGCACTTAATGAGAGTATAGGTAGGTTTCTGGATAGTACTCTTGATTGATTGGCTCTCAACAATGATACCTGTTTAGGTATCATTTTGATTAGGTTATTTTGTTTCATCATAGCAGATTCACGGGCTAAATATAATAAAACAAGAGTGTATGGCGTGTACTAATTTACTATTTTAGGATTCGTTTGGTTAGTAGACTAATATTGTATCCATTCTATAGAACACGTAAATGTTTGTAAAGTTAGATAATGTTAATAAATTTGGATTTGAAAAAAAAAAAAAAAATAAAATAACCCGTTCTCAGTTTTATTTTCCAATCTTTATTGGGAAAAAAGGGTTGATCGCAAATCGGGTTTATGCCAAAATGATAAATTTTAAAAAAAAAAATGTAATTGACTTTTGGTCTTAAATGATGAGTGTAATTGGTAAAACAACATATTTTACCATATATTTGCTTATGATTTTTGGCAGAAATGGTTTTGCTAAAAATTATTTATCAATATGTAAATACCGCTTGTATAATACCCATTCTAAAGTTTACATAAGCTATCTCAAAGTTGTGAAGAAATTCCTTATGAAACAATTACTTCTAATAGATAATTTTGAAATGTTCAGAATTATCAGCCTCAAGTGATAGAGAAACATAGCAATAGTATTACAACACATATACAATTTACCCATCAACCAATAAATTACAATGGTGATGTAGCAGATAATTTAAACTTTTTTTCCTTTTTGTTAACTAAAAACACTTATTCGTTTTTTAATTAATAGAAAATTGTAATTGATGAAGTCAAAGACATACTTTACACCTTATTCAATCTCAACATGATTGCTTTATATGAATAAACAAAAAAAAAAAACCAATTAAGTAAACTGGAATAGTAGACTATTTACATACTTTTATTAACTCTATATATACAGATTGAAACCAAAAAAAAAAACACATATCTGTAACATTCCATCTATTGGAAATAAGCCTTCTTGACATCTATTATATTACGGCCTCTGATCAACGATAATTCCTCAATTGACTTCTGCTTTGTCTTTAAAGCTTCAATGAACAGAGAAGCAGTGTTCAAATGGTTTCTACCCTTGAAGTCCTTACTGTGTATATCCTTGATACCAATCAAGTTACATAACTCATAGATGATAGGACATGCCTTTATACCTGAACCTGGAGGAGCTGGCAACAAGTTCAAATGACAAGCACCCTTTTTGGCAGTGATCTGGTTACTGATGGTTCTGTTTTCGTATCTTGGGATGTATTGTAGGTTCTTGACAGCCTTGATGAAGCCTTGAACAGAGGCTATGTCGGCACTGTCCTTGGATCTACCAACACCAATACCAACCATACCGTTACCGTCACCAACAGCAATCAATCTCCAGAATGTGGCCTTTTTGGTGGAACCCTTCTTGGTGATGAACTTTCTCATGGATAGGGTCTTTTCAGTTAGATTTCTTTTGATGTATGATAATGAAACATTGTTTTTCATGGCTGCTTCTGTAAGCTTGATATTTCTTAAATGTTGTTTCAATGCAAATCTCTGCTTTTCAGGAGCTAATATACTAACAGCCTCCTTGGCCTCCTGAATGACACCAACTTCACCCTTTCTCTTGGATTCTGTTAATGAGTACTTCTTTTCAATAAAAATTTCGTTAGGTAGATGTTGTCTGTCAGGAGCCCAGTATGGATCCTTTCTGGATAGCTGGTTGTATTTGTTATTTGAACCTGGCTTGTAATCAAAAAAATCATCAAGTTTCAAGAAAGTGTCGTACTTTTCAGGTACCTTTGGCAAAACTATATTGGACTTTCCTTTATCCAAATCTGGTGTGTTCAAATGAGCAATTGCGGACAACTTGGCAGACTTGATATATTGGTGTAGAACATGCTTGTCTAGAACATCAGCAGCCTTTTCCGGATTGGAACTGTTGACAATCATCTTCACATCTTTAGGTAAATCCTTGTGTGGAACAGCCTTTTTCAATCCAGATGTTGAAGACTGAAACTTTTTGGATATGTTAAAGACCAAATAAGGGCTGTTTAATTTGTTATGTGGCTTATATATTGTTGAAAGCATAATTTCAGAATATATGGTTATTTATGGTCCTTTATATCTTTCTGTTTATTATTTTTAATATATATGATAGCTGAGATTGTATACTTTCTAAAACATATTGAAAAAAAAAAAAAAATAGCAAAAATTAAAAAAAAAATTTCTTGAAACCAGAAAAAAAAAAAAAAAAAATCTAAAATTTTTTCTGTATCCCACGTTATTTCACTTTTAGGCTAGACATCCTATTTAGGAAAAAATAGAGTAATTCATCATGTTTTGGGGTAAATATGTAATTAATACTTCAAAAATAAAACAAATAGAACGAAGAAATAAAAAAAGACGTTTTGTTTATATATAAAATCATTCCTTTGTTTTTTGTAAAGAAGTTGTAGTTGTTATAGTTTTCCTACGTTTAGGAACGTATTTGTAATCCGGGTATTTCAAGCTGTGTTCAATTTTTTCCTTTTCAGCAAGGTCAGTCCAATGAGACCTCTCTTCAGGTGTTAAGTTTTTCCACTTCATTCCAATGGCTTTGCTGACTGTTGAGTTCAACTTGAATGAATCAACTGTGGTGTCGTTGTCTGCTGCATTTTCCTTTGATTTCAAAAGAATTTCACTTTGCTCTTTGAAAATGATTTTATGATAATGTTGTCTGAATAATATGAATGCATTTCTAGGTCTAGGAACTTTTTTAGCAGGAGTCTCAACATTGAGACAATCAACCTCTACAATGGAGTTGTTGTCCTTAGAAGTTCTTTTAGAATTCTTTTTTTTCAATGGCTTCTTATTCACATCAATTGATTGGCTGTTGTTATCATTATATCTTTGGTTAATAAACATTTGTTGATTGATAGGAGTGTAGCTTATGTTTTGAACATTGTTATCCATTTCATTATTAATATTACAGTTTAATGGGTGAACCATTATTGGGGAGGTATTTGTGGACTGGATGATGTTGCCTTGATACATCATTGGTAAGGGCTGGAAGCTTTGTCTAGCGCCAGGTATATCCAATGATGAGCGTTTTCTTATGTAGTTGCTATAAGGTTGGGAACAAACAAACTGAGCTGAGTTCATTGGTGTATTGATGTTGCTATATCCCATAGATGGATCCGAAAGCGAATTTTTCGTGTTCATTGGGAAGTTAGGAACATTAGCACTAGGATACTGTTTATAAACAATTGTGTTTGCTGACATTGGAGTTACTTGTAATTGATTGTTAAACTTCATTGAGTTCACGTATGGAGATGAAGAGACAGAGTATGGATGGTTAACAACAGGAATGGTAAGGTTTTGTTTGTTGTAGTTATTTATGTTATTAAGTGGTGAGTATGATTCATGACGAATTGGATTATTTACATTCAAAATAGGCTTTGAAAGACTTGTCAAGTTCGTATATGAATTGTTGTTTATTCCTGGTAATGGTGTATGTGAAACTGATTTGTTTTTGTCCTCATTGTTTAACATTGAACTGATTGATGGTAATTTTCCAGACATTTGTTTATTTTTCTTTTAATCTTGGAAATGCTGCAATAGAAAAGTGTGTATTGAAGCAAATGGTTTATTATACTTGATAATACACTAAAAAATAAAAGAACAACGATTGGATATGTAAATTAACAATAAATGATATTAACAGTGAATTGATGGTTATTTGGTTTTGTTTTTGTTTTTTTTTTTATGTTGTTTTTTAAGATTTGTAAAATTAATAACAATATAAGATCTTGCCTCTTTAAAAAAAATATATAAATAAGTTAGGCCTTAACAATCATTGTATAACCTTATGTGGTCTATTATGAAATTAGAAAAGATTATCCAATAAGAAGAATGAAAAATTGCTTTCTCTTTTTTTTTTTTTATTTTGAAATATATCAATTTGAAAATATAAAAACTCTAAAAGAAAGAATTTTGAAAAAAAATAAAAAAATATTAAAAAAATTTTTTTTTTTTCTTGGGAGAACGTTGTTAACGTTTTCAACATTTTTTTTTTCGTCACTGGATATAATGCCTTTGAAAAGGGTTAACGCCTTATCAACCAGCAACTATAAACAATACAAACCATGGATGTTTGTCTTTTTTTTTAGAAAAAAAACAAACAAAGAAATTATATTATATGAATATTTTTTATGAACTACGGTCAATGTTACATGGAAATGACAACACATGCCACCTCTATCTATGTTCTGATAACATTTCTAATTTGAGCCATTTTAAACGTATCATATAATATCATTATCTAATAAGAAGGCACATTGTCCACAAACATGAGCAACATTATTGTAAAAAAACACAGCAGAATAAAAATTGTGTTTTACCATTTTAATTTTTATGATATAACCAATAACAATCCGTATATAAGCATCATGAATGAATATTACATAGTGAATATGAAACATTACCCTGGGTGAAAATAAAATATAAACAATCATTTTTTTTTTTTTTAGCATTGAAAGTCAAGAATGAAAAACGTTGAAAGTTATTTTTTCTTTTACTTTCAAATTTTTTGATGATTCGTGATGTTTTTGTGTTTGTTTTTTTTTTTTTTTTTTCCCCTCCAAAAACCACCTTCGAAGTGCACGTGGGTACTTCTTTTAAGAACATATTTACCCTGTCACCATAGCGCTAAGCAACCTTCCTAGTTTGGACATGGTATTTTTTCGGCACACCATAAAATTTTTTTTTTTTTTTTTAGTTTTTTTCCTTTACCCTGGAAATCATCATAACACGGTCCTAGATGTGTGTAAAAACCCCTTTCTCTGTGTTTTTATCTAATAAGCAGACAATATTAATTAACTCAGTTGATGAACCTTTTGATATAATTTTTTTTTTTAAAAAACCATAAGCATAATTACCTATAAGCTTATTATAACTTTATCATCAAACATTATGATAAGGAATCAGTCTCTTATAAAGAGATCCAATAGTTTTCCGAAATGGAATATTAAACCACTATTTACTATCACCAAACCATACTCTTTGAATCATTTTATAAATAATAAACATGTCAAATTGTTACAAAGTAATAACATCCATAAAATATTTGGTAATTTGAACAACAACTTTAATAACAATTTCAATAATAAAAATAACAATAATAACAATCAAGGTCCACCTAAGCCACCTAAGTTGGCTATAATTTTGTTTATAGCCTCTCTGCTTTTCCCATTCTATGCAAATTCAGGATCATCCGCCAATAAAGATAACCAACAAAACTTTGCTGGTGGAAGTGCAGACACCATAACATTCCAGGACTTCATTGGTAGTTACTTAACAAATGACTTGCAAAAATCCAACATTGACAAAATCACTGTTGCTGAGAAGTCCATAGTGACTGTGTACTTCAAAACAACTGCCAACACCATCCAATTCACCATAGGATCAATCAAGCAGTTTGAGGATTACATGAACAGATACTGTCCAGACACACCTATTTTCTACATGATCAATCAACCATCGAATCTGCAAATGATTGGTGCGTTCATATCTCCTATTGTTACCCTGGGTATTCTTTATTACTTCACCAGGGGCCAGTTTGGTGGTGGATCCTCTCCGTTTAACAAGCTTTCAGGCATGACCAAAAACAAGGCTCAGGTTCACTATCCAAAGAACTATGTTCCACCCGCCACTGCGCCTCCAAACACAGCATCCACCAATGCCATCAATGTCAAGTTTGAGGATGTAGCTGGATGTCAGGAATCAAAGGCCGAGATCATGGAGTTTGTTGATTTTTTGAAGAACCCTCACTTGTACAACAACCTCGGTGCCAAGATCCCCAAGGGGTGCATTCTCCACGGTCCGCCAGGTACAGGTAAGACCCTGTTGGCCAAGGCCTGTTCCAATGAGGCTGGTGTTCCGTTCATAAGCATATCTGGGTCAGAGTTCGTGGAGATGTTTGTTGGTGTTGGTGCCAGTCGTATCAGAGATCTGTTCAAGCTGGCCAGAACGCTGAGTCCGTGTATAATCTTCATCGATGAAATTGATGCGATTGGTAAAAAGAGAAACAACAACAAAATCTCCAACGGTAACGATGAAAGAGAAAACACTTTGAATCAGCTTCTAATTGAAATGGATGGTTTCAACACATCTCAACCAGGTAAGGAAATCATCTTGATGGCCTCAACAAACAGATTGGAAATTTTGGACGATGCCCTGTTGAGACCAGGTAGATTTGATAGAAAGATAGAAATTGATCTACCTGACTTGGAAGGAAGAAAGCAAATCTACAAGATCCATTTGAAAAAGCTGAAATTGAGCCCACAAGAGGACATGGATTTCCTTGCTGGAAAGTTGAGTTCAATCACTGCTGGCTTTTCAGGTGCTGACATTGCCAATGTTTGTAATGAAGCTGCTTTGATAGCTGTGAGATTTGACTCCAACCACGTTGAGTTTGCCCATTTTGAAGAGGCCATATCCAGAACCATTGCTGGGCTGGAGAAAAAATCCAAGGTTTTACCTCCAGACCAAAAGAAAATTGTTGCCTTCCATGAGGCTGGCCATGCCATCTGTGGATGGTTCTTGAAGCACTGTGATCCCTTGTTGAAGGTCACCATTGTTCCTAGAGGTTCTGCCGCCCTGGGTTATGCCCAATACGTGCCCTCAGACAACAACCTGCTAACCAAGGAACAATACATCGACACAATGGTCATGGCTCTTGGAGGACGTTGCTCCGAAGAGATTTTCTTTGACTCAGTAACCTCAGGTGCCCAAAACGATTTCCAAAAGGTCACTTCCATAGCCTCCAAGATGTGCAAGGAGCTGGGTATGTCACATGAACTTGGATACATCAACTTTGCCACTGGCGAGTCAGAGGGCATAAGCATCACCAAGCCGTTCAGTGAGAAAACCGCTCAGGTCCTGGATAAAGAAATCAAAAAGATTGTCACTGATTGTCATGAAAAGTGCATTTCCTTGCTAACTGAGAACAGAGAGGCTGTGGAAAAGGTTGCTAATAGGTTACTGGAAAAAGAAACGATCACCAGAAAGGACTTGCTGGAATTACTGGGTAAAAGGCCTCATCCTGAAAAGCATAATGAATTCGAAAAATATTTGGAACAGTGAAGGCAACTTCGAAAAAGACAAAAAAAAAAAAAAAAAAAAACTTCTCTTTATGATAAGCCTTGTATATAAACAAAAGAAAGTAAAAAAAAAAAAGTGAAATATATTAGTATTAATTGATCAAAATAATTCATTATCGTCTATGGACAACATACGTATTTCTTTACTATTGAGTTCATTCAAATCTGTTTTTTTAACTTCCTCATCAATGATGCTGTTCAAATCCTCAGATTGATTTTGTGAAGAATTGTCATTGTCATAAAGAATCTTCAAAACATGATTCAGCATTTGTGACAGTTCTGGATTTTCACTCAGATTATTGTTTTCTTGGATCGACAATACCAACAATTCCAAGCATCTCAGCTTGTCAAAGTACAGCTGTCTTTCTGTATTGATTGTTTGTATAATGTTTTCATATTTTTTCTTGATGGTTCTTAGACTTTCATCTTCAATTGTATTAAAACTTTCCGTTCTTTCTATTCTTTCTGCCCTTGCTGGCCTGCTGCTTGTTCTTGATGATGTGTTTCTCTTTGGCAATATGGATGATCTTCTTGATCCAATTGATTCATGCATTGATGTTCTTGTGCTACTGCTGGTTGTGTTGCCTGACGAAGAAACCGAGTATCTTCTTTCTGTTGCATTGTAAAGGTTGTTTTGCTTTGTGTACGATATGAAGTCAAAGATATCAGCAAACCCTTTATCAGTTGCTAGGCTGTTTATGTATTTATAAAACCATTGACAAAACTCGAGGTTTGTTTGGAACTTACATTGCATTAGCCTGTCCATAAGAACCTTCTTGTTGATGTTCATTTGCAAGAGCCATTTCTGGAAGAGCTTGTAATTGGATGTCATTTCCTCCTTACCAGCAATTTTATAGTTCTTGATCATTCTCAAGTTTCTTCTTTTGAACATGTCAAGCTCACTGTCATCTTTTTCCGTATGCAATATGTCTTCAGTCCAGTATACCAGTTGCAAAGGTATTCTGCTATCTGACTTTATAAGAGTTTCATTTATGTAATCCAAAAGTTGTATATAAACACAACCAGGGCCTAGTGTTTCAAGTTTTGTGATGTTCAAATCCAAGGATTCATTGATCCATGTTAGTATTTGTGTTTTACTAATAGTAGCACTCATTGAAAGATTGCTTGATTTTATTATTATTTGGGTGGGTTGATGAGTTGGTACTTTATCTGAGGTTCAATTTTTGCTTCCTAAGTGAAATTCACAAAAAGAAGTCATTTTAAAATAAACAATGATCGCTGTTTTTTTTTTTTTCGGATTAGTGTTTCAAGTCTGTTTTAAAAAGTGAGAGTCACGTGTGCTGTCTCATATTAAGAAAAAAATAGTAGCATCACCCTCAAACCCCACTATAATGCGATATCATAAGCATTTGGTTGAATTACAATGACAAGTATACAAAAGAAAAGACTTGTAGATTTGATTTCTCTTTACTCAAAGTCATTGTACACGGTATCCAATTTTGTTCTTTTTTTTTTTTCACTTGGTAATACTGTTCTAACTAATTCTTACATTTCTAAAAAGGTATTTTCCCTCCACTGGGAAAGTGCTTAAAGCCGAAAATCGTCACCAGTCCATCTGTCTTTTTTTTTTTTTTTGTTTTTCTTTTGGCGGTCTCCTCCTTTGATTATCTCTGCAAAATATCAACATGTTTTCAAATAAGTGATATATTTGGATCACTTGATTGAATAGGTTTACTGAAAGAATGGGATATGTAGAACAATGAAGAGTTCATTGACATAACTGATTAAGGTATATATTCTATAGACTTCAAAGACATATTTTTTTTTTTTTTGTTTTTATATCAAACATTTATCACCAAACAAGTCATTAATTTCCTAACAATGGAATCAAATAGTAACCAGTCTATAGATCCTCAAAAATATGATGAACTTCAGAAGCAATACAATGAGCTTCAAACTAAATTTGAAAAGAAAAAGGTCATATACAACAAAATCAATAAAGGTCTTAAGGTTATCTCATCATATCTAAACAAAAAGAAGAAGATGGAACAGGAAAAGAAACTCAAGAAAAATAACAAGAAAAAGCTTTCCAATGATTATACACAATACAACTTTTCTGAAGCTGATTACGAAACAACCACCAACAACGAAACCCCGAATCGAAATATCAATGATAATAACTCCACTCACATGAATGTTGATGATAGCAATCTTTTTGAACCCAGTGCCATAAAGGTGAAGTTTGACAATACAAACAAAAAGGAACATTTGCACAAGGCATTCAACAAAACAGCAATCCATAAAAAGCATGTGAAAGTTTCCTCTTTGAATGATTACTCCAACCAGGACATAAACAAGGACATCTTGATGACCAATGAAAATGATCTGATGAAGATGTTGGACAATGAGGACATGCTCAACCTCAAGGAACTGAATGAGTTGAACAGGCTGATATCAGATGGATATACACTTGACGAAAGTGTACAGCCAAGCCAATCTACGGACATGGGCAAGTACTGCGAGAGCTGTGAGGATTATGTGATTTCAGAGGGAAACGATGGTATGGACTTCTCAACGGATGAGGACTGGGATTCAAGTGATTCAGATGATAGTCTTGACATTAGTGTTTCAGGAATGAGTGGCTTCAGTGGGCTGAGCGGATTAAGTAACAACAATAAGGCTGGGTATTACTCCGATGGGTACCAAAGTGACGATGAATCCAGTGGTCAAGATAATGACAACTTGCTACCCTTGGAGAGTACCACTTCAAACACCTTCAAGAATAATAAAATTGATGACAATCTAGTTCTTTTGAAGGGTAGAAAGAGTATTCAATTTGACAAAAAGGAAGAATTGAGTAATCAAATGAAAATTCAACAACATAAGGTTGAAAAGTCTAAAAAAATGGGTAAAAAAGTTTCAAAGAGTAAAAGTCTTGATAACGATAATGATGATTTCAGTATGTCTGATTCTTCCTTGCCAATATCAAGAATCAACACTCAAAACACCTCAAACTCTCAAGTGATTTCAGATGTTGAAATGAATAAAGATGAAAATGTAATTTCTAAGGAACCTCTCAACAATGAACGACATTTAAAGCTTGCCAAAAAGGAAAAGGGGAAAAGACTCAAACGCACAGGGAAAAATGATCAATACGATGCCATAAAGGAACTTCACAGAAAGGCCATAAGAATGTATAAGAGAAAATTGATGAAGAAGCGACAAAGAATGCTTGAAAGGGCTAATGAAGGTGTACCTAAGGATTTAAAGAAAAACACCAAGTTAAAGCCCATTAGGGAAGTTTTGGGGGATGGTGTGCCTTTGGATATGAAAAAGGACACCCCATCCTTGCCCAATATCAATGCCATTGAAACACAGCCAACTCAGAATGGATACATGCAATACATGTTCATGAACAATGTTGTGCAAACTCCATACAAGGACAATCCAATGTTTTACAACGGGATGGTTCAAAACAACAGTCAAAACACACCTATCATGACCATGGAAACACCAGCCATGAACACAGCAAGTCCACTGAATGATCCAAACTCGGTGTTGAACTATAAACCATTGAACACCATAGCGGTGTCGCCAAAGTATTCAAATGTGCGCCTGACACTGGGCAATGGCACAGGTGTGAAGAGACCATCATTACCATCATCAAGCTTATCATTCAACACCCTTGCGAACAACGAAACACCATCTTTGGAACCCGCATCCCCCAATGAAGGCACAAATGGCAACAACATGAACAAGGTCATCCAACAGTTTGCCAATGTATACATTGAGCAAGGAAGTGCCAATGATGAAGACAAGGTTCCAAAGCCTAAGAAGAAGTATGTGAAGGTAGTCATCAACATTCCGAATGAGTTCAAGGACAAGGAAATCATCACTGAAGAGGAGTTCTTTGATATTTTTGGATTGAAAATACCTGAAAAGACAAAAAGCGCAGTTGACATATGGAATCAGCATCACCAGGTCAATGAACGAGGACATTCATTTGAGAAGTTAAACAATGAGTTTGGAACCAAGTGGAAAATCAAATGTGAACCGAAGTTCATCAAGAAATATAACAGAAGACATGTGATCATAAAGGCAGTGAAGAATTATATGAAAAGGAACAATACAGACGATCCATATGAGTGCTTAAACAGATTGGATAACTATTTGATAGAGAAGAACAAGCCTATATCATACTTGTTCATAAGACACAATTTACCACCATGGTTGTAACATTTGATAGAGATTTTATATATATGTTGTGAGGAAACCTTATATCCGACAAACACTTTAGATATATCATTATTTTATTTTTATTTTTTTTTTTTTTCGACATCTTTTGTAAACTTTATTATTGTGAACAAACTTCAATATCAACACCCAGAATTTACAAAACTAGTAATCACACAACATGGATTCGGATTATACAGGAAAACACGTTTCTGTCACTACAACCACGGGTGCCAAGTACAAAGGGATCCTCCAAAACCTAAACATATCAAATGGAACCATCACTATAAACAACATAAGCCAATTGCAGCCGCCATACACGGTTTACCCACCTACACAGATGCTTTCGTTTGCAGGGAATGACTTGACTGAACTGAACTTTCTAGATGATGTGGAAGAATCAGAGTCTGAAGTTGAGGAGGATGAAATCATGAAGCAGCAAGAACAGTTCCAAAAGGAACTTGAAGCCATGAGAAGCAAGAGCAAAAAAGAGAACGAGGGGTCAAAAAAAGAAAAAAAATCATCTTTCTTCGATTCATTTGACGATGAGGAAGAGTATGGGAAAAACAAATACAACTACAAGAACGCTCGAAAGACAAACTTTGATACCTTTGGAGAATCAGGGATGAATAATAAAAGAGGCAAGAATCAAAAGAAATACTACAGCAGACCATCCACTGAGAAGAAGGATGATGCTTTGAAAAAGCCAATGTTTTGAACTACATATATATCTATTTGAAAACAACATCTTTCGGTAAACACCTGTTGTTAGGGCCTCCGTTTTTCATTGACTGGAAGTTGTCTCTATCCAGGCACAGTCTCATGTCATAAGCATCCAGGTTGTCGTTATTTTTGGATTTCAGGCTGGGTTCTTTTGTGTTGTCGTAGTATCCTATCACTCTTCTGTAGACATTGTACCCAATGTTCTCATATAGGTTCAAGGCCAGCTTGTTGTCGCACTTGACAAACAAGTCAATGAACTTAACCTTGGATATGTAATCGGAAATGTTCTTGAAACATTCCAGCAACACATTGCTTGATATCCTCAATCGTCTGTACTGGTTGTCCACTGCAAGAGCTGATATATGGGAATGGTACTCCTGTGAACCCTCAACCTTTCCTATGATGTATCCTGAAATTTGTTCCCTTAACGGCTGATATGACAAGGTTTCTGTTGATTTGAAAACATAGTTTGGATTCAGAATAAGGTACTCCAAGTAAAAGAAGATGGGGAAGTTTTCCACAAAGGGGTCAAGGTTAATATTCTGTGTATGGAAAAGATCACTAGGTTCAAAGGGGTTCAGTGAGGACATTATGTTATAATATGAATGTTGGTTTTTTTTTTTTTTTTTTAAATTTAAAATATTTCTTACAACTGGTATTTAAAGATAAAAGGTAATGATTGATTATTAAGTGTGTATTTTTGGTTTCTCGGCATCTTGGTAGCGTATTAAAACAAATGTTTGGAAACACGTGTATTCTCAATATATTTTATTTTAAGGTTTTTTTTTTGTAACAGAAATATTTTTTATTACACTTTCCCAATTAGGAAGGTCCTGGACAATGGTGATGTACATTTTTTTATCAAGAATTAATTTCCCTTTTGGGATATATTTACTGCTAAATCATACATTATTTTTACTTTTTTTTTGGGCTTACCTAATTAGTATACGTGGGAAAAAAAAAAAAACATAAAAGGCAAAATTGCCTCATAAGAGACTCCACTAGCAAATTTGTGATATGTTTTTTTTTTTCCTAGTTACTTGAAATGGCAATCACCTTCTTGATGAGAAAAAAAATATTACACTTAGTGACAATTTGTCAATACGTGGTAGAAAGATTAGCTAGGAAAATAGTAAATTTTCAACAAAATGCAGAATATCGATTTTCAAAGTATATTCTTGCACACAGATTTTTAACTCTATCTTTACTTAATATTTTCTTCTCTCTAATATATTAACAAATTATTAGAGAAGTAATCAAAAAGAAATAACCAAGTCAAAATAAACTAAGCAATATGGGTAACGGTAAGCCAAGAGGTTTGAACGCCGCTAGAAAGTTAAGAGTTCACAGAAGAAACAAGTATGTAATATAACTGAAGACCCTGGTCAATGGACACATAGAAACAGCAATGATACATTATGATCTTTTTATTGGAGGCAAAAAGTTGTTATAAATTGTAATAAATACTGCTTATTGGCTTAAAGGTAATCAAATGATGAAAGAAAGACAAAGCAAAGCAATGAAATGACGTTAGAATAAAAAATTAATATAAAATGTTGACAATGAAATGGCTATGAGGTGAACAAAATAATAATTCTTTTAATTAACGATGGGGTTTGAAGAAAGAGAATTTGTCAATATCATTCATTATGCTGATGAATCATTAAAAACAAGAGTTATTAATTATCATCATTAGGTGGTTAAAAGATACAATAAGAGTTCAAAATATTGAAAGATGGAAAACTAAGAAGTGTTATTTTTCATGATTATTTCGAAAAGAGTAGTGGAAAATATTGAACGTCAATGTGCTAATAATGAAAAGGCGATCACTACAATAAGTAAATCAAGATTTAGAGGAAATGGAAAAGATTCATTCAGAAGTACTTGATTCCATCTACTTTGTCTACCTCTGACTATCATCTTTTCCTTCATAAGAAGGAATAGATGTTCCAATTATAACAAAACTTTGACAATAAAAAAAGACAATGTATTCATAAGCTCATCAAAAAAAAACTCCTAGAATAACCTTTTGTTTAAACGATTTACTAACAAATATTTTACTTTATTAATCATTGATTATAAATGTGTTTAAATACAAAAAAAAACAAAATACTATTCTGAATAGCCGTTGGGCTGAACAATCTTACAAGAAGAGATTGTTGGGTACCGCTTTCAAATACTCTCCATTCGGTGCTGCTTCTCACGCCAAGGGTATTGTATTGGAAAAGTTAGGTATTGAATCCAAGCAACCAAACTCTGCCATTAGAAAGTGTGTCAGAGTCCAATTGATCAAGAACGGTAAGAAGGTTACTGCTTTCGTTCCAAATGATGGTTGTTTAAACTTTGTTGATGAAAATGACGAAGTCTTATTAGCTGGTTTCGGTAGAAAGGGTAAGGCTAAGGGTGATATTCCAGGTGTTAGATTTAAGGTCGTCAAGGTCTCTGGTGTTTCCTTATTAGCTTTATGGAAGGAAAAGAAGGAAAAGCCAAGATCATAAGTTGCTGCACATTGCCACTTATTATTACTTTTCTCATTTCCAGAAAGAAAAAAAACAAAAAGCTCCAAACTATACAAAGATGAACATGAAGATATTACAAACATGTAAGGTTTGTGTTCAAGATTAATTGAAATTTTTATATAATTCAAAATTTTAAAAAAATTTATATAAGATACAATCAGTAGGTCTTTGTTTGTTTTTCTATAGTAAAATATAACAGTTAATATAATATACAATTGTTAAGATCAAATTTCAGTCTTGTTTACCAACTCATATCTTTTCTTCCAATATGCACATATGTTGTCGAAATCCTTATGAACCAGGTACTTGAAGGCATTTTTGGATTGGTCCTCCTGGCAAACTTCCTCGTAGTAAGCAATTGTTATCAGTCTTTCTAAGTCCACGTCTCCTAAACATTCCTTGCAATGCATGGCTCTGAAGTGTGTGTCATCCTTTTGTGAAGTGAAGTCATTCTTGTTGGTCATTTGAACGACATCAAATTTGGGCAAGTTACAATGAGCAAACAATGAGTCCTGTTCTGACTTGATGCTTTTCAGGAACTCGTTCATGTCCGGATGCTCATCCAGTCTGTATTCATGGTCCTTTCTGTAGTCCTTCTGGTAATAAGCCACAGATCTTCTGGCGTTTTCCTTTGGTTCAAAGTACGCATCCAGGGATGGCTTCAAGAACACCTGGTAATAAGGCAGGTCCAGTATGTGTGCTGCAGCCAGGAACGTTTCCTTGTCACCCTGGCCAGCAGCATACTGGGAAAACAAGTGGTAAAACACGTTTGGTCCATGGACATTGTAGTACAGGGACAAGATCAGGGACTTCCAGTGTTTCTCCTTGTTGATCAAAAACTCACCTGTTTCAGATGAGGGGTCTGGGAAGGCTCCCTGGAAGTCATGGTATGGCAGTCTTGGGTCCTCCGTCTTCTCGTTGACGGAGTTGTAAAAGTTCCGAACTCTTTGTTTCAAGTCTATTTCGATCCCAGCACTTTCGTAGAAAAACGGATGTGTGGTACGTCTCCAAAAGTCAGGCCAAACAATCATTCCATTGGTGTCAAACAGCTCATTATCAAAAATGTCATCAATGTTTTTCAATGGGAAGTTGTCTGCATCCAGCAACAGGACATTTTTGAAGGATGATGCCATGAGGGCCAGTGACTTGTACTGGAACGCATGGAACTCGTGTGTTTTCAAAAAGCTTTCGTCAAAGATGTCCTGTAAATAAATACACTTCACATTGTCAAACTTGTGTTTCAGCATCTCACAGAATGGCTTGTCCTGTGCCACGCTTGAGGGGATCAGAACCTCAATGGGCAATGTTGTCTTCAATTCTCTGATGACTGAGATCACGGCATATGCCTGCAGGGAGTACTTGCCACCACCACCGATGACTATCCCGTCTCCATTGTAGAAATGGCCTGGGTAGTCCCAGTTCTGCCTCAAGTAGGAAACGAAGTTCTTGTGTGAGTTTGTTATTTCATCCTTGACATTGTCATTCAGGATCAAGTATGAGTTCTGTAAAGTATTGTAGGACAGTGAGTCAACCCAGTCCTCAGGGTTACTTCCAATGTTCGGACATTTCTTTATGTAGTACCCCAGCGAATCATCTCTTAGCTCGAGAGTTGTGCCCTCCTCAGAAAATGTTTGTGAAAACGGCAGGGAAACCTTGGGCCCCATGGTGGAGATCTTGCTGATGATGTCCTGGTAGACATTGTCTGTGAGTGTGTTGTCAACATCAACACTCACGACCTCGTCATTGAGGATGATCTCGGGCGCCTTGGAAACATTGATGTCCAGATCATTGGAGGCAGTCGATGTCAAGTAAACCACAGTCCAAATGAGCAAAAACAGCACTCCAATCAAAAACGGGTATATGTACTTCTGTATTTTTCGTGTGTGCAAGAATCTGTTAATGAGCCTCATGTCAAGGGCCATTATGTTGTTGTTTTTTTTGTTTTTTTTTTTTTTTGTCTTTATCAGCTTGGTTATGTTCTGTGCTGGATATACTGGTTTAGGGAGAAAAAAAGCGGTCTATTTTCAAAATTGTTAATGTTTTTGAAAATGAAAAAGGATTGCCAAAAAACTAAAAATGAGCGAAATGGGATTCGCCCATAGTAATTTTAGGTACTACGAATCCGTCCAACACAGAGAAAAAGCTTAGGCGCTTACACGTGAAAGAAAAATATTGCCACTGACGCCCATTTCATGGGTGGCAAATGTTTGCACTAAGAGTCAAGTATTTTTGTACTATATAATCTTACGAACACTTTATATATATTGAAAGAACCAAGGAAACCCCAACAGCTTATAGCCGGCATTTTCATTGGATCTTATTGAACTAATTTTTTTACTTAACTTAATATTTTTATTGATTGATAAAAAAAACCCCCCACGATTAGTGCACGATTTTCGGAATTAAGACATTATATCAACAAAAAAAATTTTAAATTTGGAGGGGGAGGAATTATTTAATTGTTTTGAACGTTTCTTTAACATCCAAATACTCAAAATACCAAGGACCTGAGCACATCCAGTCTCTTGTTCAAGTACTTGCACACTTGATCCTTTGTGACATCCTGGCGCAAGCCAAACACTGCGTCCATGGGGCCGCTTGGCGTGCACAGCAGGTTCTTATACGATGTGATGATCTCCCTCTCGATGTCCAGGTCACCCAGAGCCGTCTTGCCCGTGATGCTTCTGTATTTCTTGTCCCCGTCCATATACTCGTTGTTGTGTGCCATTTCCAGTGGGTTGTACTTGGGGAAGTTCAGGTGGAGGAACAATGCGTTTTGGCTGGTTTTTTGTGAGCTCAAGTGTTCCTCCCGAAGCTCGAACCCCCTTCCTTTACTCAACTTGAGGTCCGTGTTTGTGATCCGCTGAAGAATCTTGATGTCCTCTCTGTAGTCCTTCTGGTAGTACCCGACAACCTTGAATCCATTTGGCAAGCCAAACCCATCCATGCTGGGTTCGGATAATACCTGGTGGTATGACCTTTTGGGTGCGTTGTTGGTGAAGTCCAGAACATGTGCAGCGGCAATGAACGTTTCCTTGTCTCCCTGTCCTGGTGAGTACTGCGACAACAGGTGGTAAAAAATGTTTGGACCGTATGTGTTGTAAAACAAAGACAGAACCAAAGTCTTGAAGTGTCTTTTCTTGTTGAACAGCATCTCACCGGTTTCAGAAGAAGGATCAGGCAGTGTGCCCTTGTACTCATGCAAGATTCTGTTGATCTGCTCATCACCATCATTGTTGGTCTGGGGATCCTCAAGCTCAAACACAAAGTCATGGACCTTTTGCTTCAGGTCGATGTTTATGTTGGCACTTTCATAAAAGATTGGGTTTGTGAACCGCCTCCAGAAATCAGGCCACACTATGAGTCCCTTCTGCTTGTACGTTTCATCATCAAATATGTCATCGATGTTCTTCACGGGGTAGTTGTCAGCATCCAGGAGCAGCACATTCTCGAATGAGCTGATGAGCAGTGCAAGGGCTTTGTACTGGAAGCCCGAGAACTTGTACTTCTTCTTCAGCATCTTGGTGTCAAAGTGGTCCCTGAGGAAAATGCACCTGACATCAGCAAACTCACTGGCCACAAACTCACAGAATTGCTCATCGCTCCTTTGGATGTCCACATCGGGAATCATGATTTCAACG
This sequence comes from Hanseniaspora pseudoguilliermondii, assembly GCA_030573455.1. Classification (NCBI taxonomy): domain Eukaryota; kingdom Fungi; phylum Ascomycota; class Saccharomycetes; order Saccharomycodales; family Saccharomycodaceae; genus Hanseniaspora; species Hanseniaspora pseudoguilliermondii. The sequence continues at coordinate 44,019 of JAJMDH010000096.1, read as the reverse complement.
GGCAGCTTGCTGTGGAGCTTGTTTTTCAAAACATGCAGAACAGAAACGGCCATCAATGAGTGCACACCCCCGGCCCCAATGACAACGCCGCTTCCCGAGAACACGTGGGCATACTGGTCCATGGCCATGTTGAAAGTGGCATCCCCGTTCAGGTGGCGCACAAAGCCATGGTGGAAGTCCCGCAGCCTGCTCTCCATGGAGGGTGACACACGAAGGAAGTTGTGTTTCAGGTTGTTGTAGTTCAAGGTGTCCATCCAGTCTTTCTGGTCAGCCTGCTTCAACCCAATGCTGTCCCCCCTGTTGATGTACTCACCAAGGTTGTGGTCCCCAAACGAACTGGGGTTCCGGATGGTGTCATGCTCATTGAATATGGTTGACAGTGGCTTTTTGATCTTTGGATCAAAGGAAATGATTGTGTTAATCAGGTAATCAAACTTTAAGGTGTCTGAGTACACCATCGGCTTGCTCGGATCAAAGGAGCTGTAGGCAAACATAAAGGTGCTGTTCAAGTAAGCAGAGAACAGGAAGATGGTCATAAGAAGCAATGACAAGCAAGTAATCCTCTTCACATGTCTTTTTCTGGCATGGCAAAGTATCCTAATGGGCTTCATATGGGTGTATATAAATAGAGATGTATATTGTGTGGGTTACGTTATTGCTGTTGTTTATAGGGATTTAAGGACTTAAGCCTTTTTGCTTATATATTGCTTTTTTTTTAAAACCCAAAAATAAAAATAGAAATAAAACGAATAGGCCAAGAATGAGAGAATTTTTTCTTTTTCGATTGTTCCTTAATTTCTCTTTTTTTTTTGAACACCTATAATCATCGGACATACGCCCCCAGCCATCAACCAATTGTTTTGGAAACTGATCTGTTGCAGGTAATCTTTTTTTTTTTTTTTTCAAAGCTTACAAAGTTGTTAACAAACTGGTGCTGTTCAGGTACTCGGTTCTGTTTCTGTAATAAGTGCACAGCATGTCCTTGTTGATCAGTCTTTCATCATCAACAAGCTGCTTGAACGGGTCTTTTTCGTTCAAGCAAAAGACATTATAATAAACATTACAAACCTCACGCTCAAGATCTATGAACCCAATGTTTTTCTTTAAGCTTAAAGCCCTGTAGTGGCCCCTGTCGTTGTAGTACTCCTTGTGGTAAGCAAGTGACAGTGGGTGGAACTTTGGGAAGTTGATGTGTGCAAACATCAAAAAGTTACTTGTTTTGTCGCTGTGGTAGTGCAGCTTCTCGACAGGGATCCCCTTGATGTCCATGAACGTGTTGAGGTCATTGACTATCAGCGAGTCATCACTGCTGTGGACAGTATTCTCGATGATCTTGTCCCTTATCAGACTGTCGAGTCTGAAGTCCTTTTGATAATAGCCTGTTGACTTGAACTTCCCGTTTTGAAAGACACCATCCAGTGATGTGGAGCTGAGAACTTGGTAGAAGGGCAGGTTTAACATGTGTGCGGCAGCAATGAATGTTTCCTTGTCTCCCTGGCCCGCACCCAGCTGGGTTAGCAAGTGGTAGAAAACGGGGGGACCATACAAGTTGTAGTAGTATGACAACAACAGAGTCTTGAAGTGTTTGTTTTTATTAATCATTAGTTGTCCAGTTTCAGAGGCCGGGTCTGGCAATGTACCCTCATAGTCGTGGAAGACATCGTTGTTTCTGTAGTTGTTGGAGTATGTGTCCAAAAACGATCTTACCTTGTGGTCCATGTTGACTTTCTTGTTTCCCGACTCGTAAAAAAACGGATGTGTTGTTCGATGCCACATATCAGGCCATACAATCATGCCATAGTCCTTGTATGTCTTGTGTTCAAAGATGTTGTCAAGATTCACCAGTGGGTAGTTGTCAGCATCCAACAAAAGCACATTTTCAAAGGAACTCAGCAACAGGGCCAATGACTTGTACTGGTATGTCTTGTAGTTGAAGAACTTCTGATCAAAGTAGTCCTTCAGGTATATGCACTTGGCATTCATGTCCTGGATCATGCCACAGAAGTTAGAGTCACTCTCCTTGATGGCCATATCTGGGATCAAAACCTCAATGGGTAACCTGTGGGTCAGTGTTCTTATGACCTTGACAATGGCATAAACCATTGCTGAGTGTGTTCCCCCACCAACAAACACTATACCACTGCCCTTGTATTTGGAAACAAAGCTTGACTGCTTGAAAAGACTCCCCTTTGAGATATCATTGATGATACTTGAGTGGGACTGTCTTAAGTGGTTCATTATACTAGGGTTCAATCTCAAAAATTGCTTTTCCAGATTGCTTTTTGACAATGAAGAGAGTTCATTGGCCTGATAGCTTTTTTCGGGGGCTCTTTTCATGTATTCACCAAGGAATGTGTCCTTGACCTTGGCATCTCTGACATTGATGGTGTCAACAGCATTGAACTTCAGAGATAAAGGCAAGGTGATGTGTGGGTTGTACTTGGAGTCAATTAAATTGTTTAACTTGATAAGGTTGAATTTCTTTTCAGAGTGTATATTGAAGAGAAAGTGGATTATGAAGATGATTATTAGCACATTGATGGTGATGTATAGCTTGTAGGTGTTGACAAACTTGAACAGTCTCTGGTGGCTCCTCATCTTTATTTTCGTGATGTCTAGTATATCAAAAAAATATATAGTTGGTGTGTGTATTGATGTTATATTTTACTTAGTACTGAATAATATTAATAAGAAAAATATTAAAAAATTATCGGCTATAATCATGACTACCATATTGACGTATATGTCCCATGGGTGTAATTTTTTTATTTTTAGTGCTTTTTTGAAAGGTGGGGATTGTATTGCCGAGTGGGGTGGCACTTACGGAAAACAACGACAAAAATAGTGAAACAATGGAACACGTCTTTCACGAGCAAAAAAAAAAAACAAAAAACAAAAAAAAAAGGTTCCTGTTGGTTTCTTATTTCGGAAGTTGAGATTTGTTATTTTTTTTCTTTTTTCTTTTTTATAAACAATAGAAAATTTCTTATTTAGGTAATTTTAGATTAGCCGCCTTTTTATCATCTCCATAAAAGGAACAGGTTTAATTAAGCGTATCACAACTCATTATTTTAGTCTATCAAAGCTGTATAAACAAGAGTGGCTAAGTCATGCTTAAGTAAATATAATGTTCTTATCAATTATATATATCCCAATCTATGTTTTTTTTTTTTATTACATAGCTGAGAGAAACGTTGACTGATCTTATAAACCAAATATGTACTTATTAATACTCAAGAATAGCAAAGATTGAACGTATATACCAGCGTAATTCATTATCATGTCGTCATACAATGAAAACCAGCAATAAAGTTGATAACAAAATTAATTATGCCAACGTTATTTGAACTTCCCCGACATATAAAGCAAATGTCTTGACGAATTCGAGCATCTATGCTAAACATAAGAAAGGTAGTTAAATTTAATAACTCCGTTTCCAGCATAAAAATCAACAGGCACTGATAAAAAAAATTTTGATATCTGAATGGGATTATCAACAATAAAAGTGAGTGTATATACTAAAAATTAGTTAGCTAAATAAGTTCTTGTTAATTCAGTACAAAGCTTTAACTTGATTGGAATATGTGCTCCCATATCCAATTTGATGTTTGGTATACTTTTATTTAAAATCAAAGCAGTAGTCTTCAAATTATAGTAATCTTAGAAAAGAATGTATTTCATTTTGTGACCAACATGGCTCCAACACACTTGAAATTTCTTTAATCCTTATAATGTGCATGTTCACATATATTGACATTCATTTTTTTGAATATTGCTAAAATTTTACTTTTTTGGTGGGTTTCTGACATAAGTTTGAATAAAAAGTTAGAAATTTTTTTTTGAAAAGAAAATCAACATGTAAAATGTGAGTTTAAAGCACTTTTAACTTTATCAAGTGCTGCCAATATCATTAAAAAGAAAAAAAAAAACGATATATATGCAACGTCATCTCAAGAATTAGGCTGTGTTTTTTTAAATATACAAAACAAGAATATTTAGTCTGAGTAATGATGTGGTTCTGTCTTGCTAAAATGATCAAAATTTGTCAAATTTGACTTTCATTTATTTGTCATCAAACAGCAGTTTAATAAATAGCTTAAGATGGCTATAGCATGTTGAAGCCTTAATGTATCAATTCAAAACATTTTTTTTTTTTATTTGAATTTAACGGTTTGAATGAGTGATAATGAGTCTTTCTCAATCATTATAAAATAAGTAAAGGGGAGGGTAGCCTTTGGTTACTTGAAATACACCAAAAACAACCAAATTTCAATTGATTAAACTCTTGCCACACCGCTACCATTTTTTTGTTTTTTACATACAAAATAAAATCAATTTACTTCACAACCTATACTGCATTGTAAATAACTTAGGCATTTCTGATAACAATATTCAAAGTAACTGATCACATTAAAAAAACATACCTTTGCATATTTTATAAAAGATTCCAATAGTGTTTTCAACCGATATATCAACAAATTGTTACCACTCACTGATAAGATGAAAGATAAATTTGTATATAAGAAAGCATGTTTGTTATATCCGAATTTGCGGACTTAATCGATTTTTATAAAAAAAAAAAAAAAAACCAATTAATTGTTTACATTTAATACATGTAAAAGCCTAAAAGTATGGGTTTTTTTTTTTTTTAAAATTAGGGTAATAAACTTTTATAAGGTTAATATATATAAACTAATTAAGACAATTGTAAACATACACTTTAATATTACATTTATATCACATAGAACTATTATTTATTAGATGTTACTTGGTATATTTTTTTAACATTGTTATTTTTAATTTACTTCAATTTTAAAGACTTTTATTACCTTTAGTATGTATTTTAGCATGGATTAGGCAGTTGCACGTAACCGCTACCATAAGCTCACTCCATACATATCAATATTTTGGTCAAAACAAAAAATAAACGCTACAGTGAAAACCCCTCCCATGGTTTCCTCATTTTTCTTTTTTTTTTTTTCTTTTTTTTCTCTCTTTCCCCTTTTTGGGGAGAAACTCTACCAATCCACTTTCATAAACACTATATTAATATTCAACAAGGTATATCAAACAACCATTCTTCATCAATAACACAAAAAATGTTCAATAATCAACCATCAAATATCACATTCAGCCAACCAACATCATACTCCAACCAAATAGCAGATGTCTTACTCAACCTTCAACAACAAATCCTACCACTAACTCCAAACTGTAAGTTCCAACATGTTCTTTACAACAAGGCAGACAACACGCTGATCAACAAGCCTCCCACAAAGAACATCGAACAGTGGCAGATCATCCTCAACAACAGAAAGGACCCCAACTCCGTACCTGTCTGTTTGGACAACGTTGAGCAGGAGTACTTGAGACTAAAGCTCCAACAAAGCTACATCATTGCCATAAGAACCACTTTGAACAAGCTTTATCTTGAACTTTATGAGCCCACCAAGGAACAGGTGCTAAGCAACAGCATCTTACTTAAGAACCTTATCAACAAGCTCGACAAGCTGAACAACAAGATCCACATCATCATATCCAAAATAAGATTATTAACAATGAACGAGTCACAAGACCACAACAACCTCAAGATCAACATGGAGACATACAAGATAAACCAGTCCATCAGGGAGTCAAACAACAAGATCATCACAAATGACTGCTGGAACAGACTGAGCATTCTGAAGAACAGATTCAAGGATGTGAAGAGTAAGATGGATGTCCTCACAAGCAACGATGACAACAAGGACATCAACGATGCTGTGCTGAATGTCCTGGAGCTTCAGCAGGAGGGCATTGTCTACTTGGACAAGGTCATTACTAAGGACATCAAGGACATGAACAGTTAGGTGTATGTACATAGTTATATATCATTAGAATTGTTACAAATTTTGTGTGTGTGTTTTTGTTCGGATTACCGAGGTCATTCTCTGCTTATCTCCGATGAAGCTGTGGGAATGAAAGATTCTATGGAAAAATTCTCCTTCGAGTCAAAGTTGACGAACTTTACTCGGGTGGCAAATTTCTATTATATATATTGATAGTGAAAGTCCTCTGTCAAACCAGAGAGAGCTTTCTCACTATTATTCCAAATGATTTATCTA
>JAJMDH010000096.1:15946-37815 GCA_030573455.1 Hanseniaspora pseudoguilliermondii | reverse complement strand
TTTAGTGTGCACGTGATAGTGTGCGCTTAAAAAATTCAAAAAAAAAAAATTTTTTTTCTTTTTTGGGTTTTTTTTCGCCCCCTCCACCGGAATTGGTGAAAAAAAAAATAACAACCTGTTCTAACACTTGCTAATAAAGTATAGCATCATAACAACAAATATAGATCTTTATATGGAAGAACCATACAGATCTAATAGTATATTGTTTTACATATAACTCTTCTTTTTTTCTTTTCTTTTCTTTTTTTTTTTTAAAGAAAAAGGCATACAGCAATAATACTATATATACAATGTCCGATATTGAAAGCGATAAACTGCAGCGTAGACAGGCCATTTCAGACAGACTGGACGAAGCCATCAAGGAACTAAACACCAAGAAGGGTGGGTCAAGAAGGGCCAAGAAGGATTCCATAGACATCGATGCATACACCAGCATAGACTCCAAGATCCAAAGACTGAAGGATGAAATGATCCAGGCTGCCAAGAGAGACAGCGAGATTATCTTGGCCCAGATTGAGGGGAAGGAGTTCAAGGAGGATGCCACCAAGGACGATGAGGACAAGGAATTTGACCTCAGTGATGAGGAGGATATTGAGAAGGAGGATATTGAGAAGGATGAAAACACTGAAAAGTCCAATGTCAAGACCATTGCGGCCTCCAAGCTTGTGCTGCTGCCAAAGGTTCTTCATATCCTGAACAGAGTTGATCTTCACGAGTCCTTGCTTGAAAACAACATTCTTCTGGCCATCAGATTCTGGCTGGATCCCCTGCCTGATGGTTCCTTGCCCTCATACGAAATTCAAAAGAACCTGATCAACATACTGATAGACTTGAACATTGCCAACAAAAACGAAAACGGGTCATTCACAAAGTACCTCAAGGAATCAGGGATTGGGAAACTGTTGATTTTCTATAAAAAATCCAAAAGAGTCGAAGTCAACTTGAAGAGAAAAGTTGAAAAGCTACTATCAGACTGGTCCAGACCCATCATCCAGGCCTCTGACAACTACAAGCATAAGAGAATCTTGAAGAAGGAGTATGACTACAAGCAACACCAGATTGAGCAAACCAAGAAGTTGAAGCAAAACCTGAAGAAGACCAAAGAAGAAAACGAAACCAGAAAGAAAATCAAAACCGCCCAGGTAAACAAGTCACAACTGGAGTCAGAAAGAAAAATGAGAGAGGAAGGCAGAACTGTCATTCCAGTCAGTTCAGTCAGAGACTACAAGTACGCGCCTGTGGCTGATCTTGAGCAGCTCAAAAGCCACACCTCAGACCTTGCTGGTGTGGGCTCCACCCTGGGCAAGAACGAGCTGTACAAGAGAATCAACAGAAAAATGGGCAAGAAGTAAGTTCATTTGTTATTGTTACATCGCAGTATATACTATTAAAAAAAATTTAGATTTCCTTTTCCAGAATCTCAGAGTCCATCATCGTGATTGTTTCCTCAAGCTCAATGAACTTTGGCACGTACCTCTTCAACTCGATGGCGTTTATCTTCGTGTGCAAGTCACTGATCTTCCGGATGTAGTCCTCCTCAAGTCGCTTGATCAGGATGTACTCCTGGAGTATGTTGTTCTTGAGTGCGTCGTTCTGGAGCATGCCCGACTTCTTGGCCAGTTCCAGCTCGTTCTTCCGTTCGGCAAGCTCACTTTCGGACTTCTTGAAGCTCTGGATTGTTTGTCTTTGTTGGTCAATTTCTTTGTTGAGATCCTTGATTTTCCTGTCTGTTTCCTCCATGTTCATATCCGTTTGCTTGCTTAGAAATACCCAAACATCCTCCAAGCCAACTCTGATTGTGTCGATGTTGTGTTCATCAAGATCAACGAGCTTCATCCCTTGAAGTTTCGTTTGAACTCCTTGGATGTCCATGTCTTCAGTTTCAGGCAGTTCGGGCAACGAACTCAGTATTTTCTTGAAGTTTGTCTTCAACATTGTGAATCTTGATTGTAAGTCCCTGTTTTGTCTTTCGAAACGTTCACACTCTCCTATCAAGTCACTCAATTGACCCTCAAGCTTGTCTCTCGTTTGAAGCAGCCCATTCATGTTCTCGTTAATTTGATTGCCTTCTTTCATGTTTATGTCATTGCCATTGTCTCGGATTTCCTCTTTCAACTCATCGTATTTTCTCTTCAAATCTTCCAACCTTTGCAAGTACGTGATCTCACTGTCCAAGCAAGATATCAACTTCAGGGCATTCAACTCCAATAAGTTCTCAAAGCCACTGTAATCCGAATCATCCAGAATCAGAAAGCTTTTATAACATGAAATTGTAAAAGAAAGGAAAATAAACTCATGCAATAACTCATACCTTTCCAGCAACTCTGTGCTGCTAACACTCTCCAGGTTCACATGGCTCAGTGGTCTTTGCTGTTGGCTGATCTCCTCGTAATCATTGATGATACTCGTTTCTCCTTTCACCAAAACAACATTGTTCAAAAGCTTGAATGCACTCTCCGTGGTGGCATTTTCCTGGAGCAATGACTTCTCAAACAGATCCACAAGCGTGAGGGTGCGCACCCAGTCACTCCGCCCAATGCTGTACACGTTGCAATCAATCCCAATGTCAAAGATCTGTAAGTTGTAGAGATCGTATATGTTGCGGATGGTGTTGTTCTTGTCAATCTTCCTTGTGTAGATCTCAAAGAAAACGTCATTCAGCTTGTGGACATCCTGGTCATTCAGTATGTCCTGCAGCACGTTGTTTCCATTAGCATCTTCGTAGTGCAGAAGAAGTCTTTTCAGTATAGTGTACTGTGTCTTGTAGTCCATTGGTTGTTTGATGTGGATTTTTTGATCATTTTGCTCTTTTTTTTAAAAAAAAAAACAAAATTATATAACAAAACACGTAAAAACGATTCTTCCTTTGGGGAAAAAAATAAATTCAAAATAAATTCAAAAAAAAAAAAAGAGGATATCACTTTCTTCTGTAATAAATAGGCTTATCGTTCTTGTAGTACATCTTTCTGATCAGTGGATGGTGTCTTACATATCCATTCTGCGGCTTGCTTGAGTCTTCCTTCTCAGCTCCATCGTACTCCAAGTAGGCCATTTCCTCTCCCCCACCAAGCCCAGCCAATGTGGCCTCGTTTCTAACTGTTGATACCTGATCATTGTCCTCAATTTTGACATTCACTTCACCCTCAGTGGTCTGTGGTTCCTTCTTGACTCTTGTGTCTCCAGATTCCTTGATCAGCTTTTGATTCAGCTGTTTCTTACCCTTGGCCTTTCTGGCATGTTCCCCCTCGCCCATTTCAATCTGGCCAAGCTCCTCGTTCTTCAGCAGTACCTCTTGCAGCAACTCTCTTCTTTCTCTGACTGTGGAGTATGCCAGCCCAGGAAGCTTTTCAAGACCATGCAAGTGTGTGATGATCTTGAAAGCATACCCCTGATCAATCAAAAATGCCTGTCTCTTTGTCGAGTAGTACATCTCCTGTGTGTCCTTACTGACCAATGAGTAAAAAAACGCATTGAACCCCTCATCGTTTCTTCTCTTGGCTCTCAGAATTCTCCCCAGTCTCTGGGCCTCCTGTCTTCTGGATCCATAATGAGAGGAGATCTGTATCAAACATGTTGCCTCGGGCAAATCAATGGAGGTATCACCAACCTTTGACAGGAAGATGGTGTTGATCTTGTCATTCAGTTGGAAATTGGACAGAATCTTCATTCTTTCACTCTGTGGCGTGGACCCATAAATGAATGGCTTTTGCAGCTTCAGCGCATACTCTTGCAAAGCATAGACATTGTCTGAAAAGACAATGATCTTGTCACCTCTGGACTCATGGTACTGGATCAGGTACTGACAGGCTTGGAACTTTGTTGGGTTCATGATATAAAGCAACATTCTCTTTCTGGCAGATTCTCTTAAATATTCATGATAAAACTCAGCAGTCATCGGACACCAAACCTCAGCACATTGCACACTGGCAATGTGGCCCTTTTGAGACAACTCCATCCAATTTGCCTCATACAACTTCGGCCCAATCAAGAAATTCAAATCAGAAATCTTGTCATCCTCTCTGACCAAGGTGGCTGTTAGTCCCAATTTGGCATGTGCTGCTATACATGAAACAACTCTTCTGAACATGGCAGCTGGCACAACATGGACCTCATCCAGAATAATGAACCCCCACTCTCTGCCGGTCAGGAAATCCATCACCTTTTGCGAGTCATGCGATCTGTTTCTCGTGTTCGCAACCATTGAGTAAGTTGACACAACCAATCCAGATTCCGTTTCAAACATCTCCTTGTTTTCAGATGTGAAAACCGCACAGTTTTCAGGCTGTAGCGTGCACCACTGCAGAAATTGCTGTCTCCATTGCATAACAGACACAGAGGAAGTACACAGGACTATGACCGATTTCTTGATTGTACAGGCAGCAGTGATCCCCACCAAAGTCTTCCCAGCACCACACGGCAACACAATGATCCCCGATCTGGCTCTTCCGTTACCAAACATCTTTGACAAAGACTTTTCTTGGTATGGTCTGACCTGGGTTGATGGCTTCAGATCTATAGGAAGATCAGGGTTTCTCTTATCGTTTCTGAAATCATACTCCTCCAAAACAGGATAGTCGATTTCCTGACATCTCTTCTTAACGATCTCAACGGCATCTGTGCCAATTTCAAAGGAGTGGACTATATCGTCATCGTCATCAGCATTGACGTCGTCCTCAGCAGGTTTTTTGCTCTCAGCACCAACAACGGACTTGAAAACAGCCTCAACATCATCAGGATTGATGTTTTCTGCCTTCACATCCATGATCATTTCAGATGTCGTCTTCACCTTATCATGCTGGGTTTCATCGCCATCCTCATTGATTCTAAGCTTCCCAATCACAGGATCATCCAGGAGCATGTTCAATATGTGTGTTTGTGATGTTTCCACAAAGTATCTGTTTTGCTTGATGACAAGCTTCACCTTACCATACGACACAGTGGCCCCACGGATGAAGTCACTGATGGACTTGGCCACGGGAACCTTGGACAGTCTGTCCAAAACAGAGATGATGTCCTCAGGCTCAAGCCCAACAGAAACAGCTGCATACAGGGAATATGCGGTGATTCTGTACTCATGGATGTGTGCTGGTCTTGAAATTGGCTCAGCAATGGTGATCAAGAAATCCTGGGCCTGTTCAGCCAGCGGAGAAAAGGATTCCAAAATGATTTTCCCATCACTTGGAGATATCCAAATGGGTCTTATGCTGTGGTCTGGTCTTAGTTTCAAGTATGAGAAGTCGTTTTTACGGAAAATGGATGAAACAACATCGGGAATGAAATCCTCAGGCACATCCTCATCATTGTTTCTTATTTGATTCCCACTCGATGCACTTGTTTCAACATGGTGTTCCTTGGTCTCCACAGGGTTGTGTACAGGCACTTTTATGTTTTTTTTGGAGTCAAGTTCCTCATCTTCTGAAAGATCCACATCATCCACATTGTTCCCGTCATCAGCTTGCTTGATTTTCTTCGTTCGTCTGGATGCTATTTCATTCAAAAGCTTTCTCTTGGCACTGAGCTTTTCGGATCTTGTTTTCATATACTCAGGCTCTTCCTCTGCAGGATCAACCTTGTTTTCCCCATCTTCGTCTTCTTCGTCGTCTCCGGAACCTGCACCATCTTCATCATACGATGTGGTTGAGTCCTTGTCCTCGTCTTCAGAGTTTCTTCCAAAGATGCTTCTTGATTTGACTCTTCTGGATGTTTTCTTGGAAATCACTATATTTTCCTCATCATCTTCATCTGCTTTCGGTTGATAGTAGTTTGGGTTTCCTTGATTTGCAGACATCCTTGGAAAAATATGTGTCTGTAATAAAAAAAAACGGAAATGGCTTGTGGTTAGTTGTTTTCATGTAATTATTTATAAGTTAAGTCCTTATTTTGATATGAATCAAAGTGTGAACTATGATTTATTTTTTTTGATAGGAAAAAAAAAAGAGTAAATTCAAAAAAATGGACAAAAGAGGAAATTAAAAATAAGCGAACAGGGTAACATTTGGAACAAGGTGATTCTAGCTGTTCAACCTGAACATTCTTAGTTCATGACTTATGAACAGACAGTGTTTGATATTGTTTTGATTAAAACTATCTGGAAAAACCAGATTAAATATATACAATCTGCATATGATTTAAATAAAAAAAAGTTACACTTAATAGATAGGTCTTTGACCCAGTATTAAAAATGACATCTTCCGTTTGTCTTACTTTAATAAAGTAGATACTACTTCTAGTCTCTTTGAGACTATGTGTCTTCATCACACCAATGCTCAATGAGCAAGTGGTTATTGACTACTGTTCTTCACCACGCCAATGCTCTATGAGCAAGTGGTTATTTATTATTTGTCTTCATCACACCAATGCTCTATGAGCAAATAGAAATGATCTTTTTCAACTCTACCACATAAACAGATCATGATACTTAATAAAACTTGTCAATAACATAAATGCTATTGAATAATCTGTCTTTGACATTCTTGCTCATGGAGAGGGACATATTAGTAAATCACTCTTAAGGAGTTCATGTATCCTAATAATGTATATAATAAATAGGTCGTTTTGTTATTATTAATTATTTTTGCTGTTCTTCCAAACCCATTCTGGCTAATTTCAAACAGGAATCAACAGACTTGGCACCACCAATGAAACCAGCACTGTGAACAAATACACCATCTGGAATACCAGCAGCAGAGCTTAATCCATCGTCTCTTAATCCTCTCAAATTAACTGGCAATCCAACTCTGAACTCAAAGGAACCCAATCTTACAGGAACAGTGTTGACTCTGATGTCACCGTTGGATGTTTTGATGATGACAAAGTTGATTTGGCCTTCAATGCCCAATTCAGCTTCAACATTGAACAAGTGTTCTTTCCAGTTGACGTATTGTTCAAAGATAACGATGTTGTCTTCCGTTCTCTTTAAGACAGCCTCCTTGACGATGTTCTTGGCTGGTAACCAACCATAGCCGACATTTTCAACAAATTGAGTGAAGATGGATCCAATGACATCAACAGCCTTCAAGAAGCATTCATCAAACTTAGCATCAATGGCAGCATAATCATTACCACTGGTTTCATTCCAACGTGGGTTCAAGTTAGAAACAAGAGAAGCCAAGGTCATGTTGAAGTCGTTGTAAGATGGTACAACGTCCCTTGGATAAGCGGAAACACCGTTGTCATTGGCATCAACAGCCTCGATAAAGTCGTCGTAGATCTTGATGTACAATTCCTTTAACTGTTCATCACTCAAAACAGCATCCTTCAAAATAGCAGAGATGACTTCCTTCCCGTAGTACTTGTAAACCAAACCAGCACTGGATAACTTGGTGACTTGCTTTTCAGGTTCATCATAGAAGTATTCGTTGAATGATTTTTGATGGTGATCAAATTGTCTCTTGCTAGCATCAAACTCACCACCAACATCAATGATGATGTCGGCTCTGGCAAAGTCCTCATCCTTTCTGCTTCTGACTAACTTGTAGTCTTGGAAAACAGTTAATTTTCTAAGCATGGCGACACCCAAGGTTTCATCTAAGTGAAAATTTCCAGAGTGGGTTACAAGGATTTTAGTGTTATCAGTTGTTGAGGACATTTTTCTAATGTATTTTGATAGTTTGGTACTTTTTAAGGTTAGGGTCTTTAATAATTTTATCATCCTTTGTCTTTTACAATTAAATGAATAATCTCTATCTTTTTCTAAAATGTCAGAACGATATAGATGTTGATGATCTGTAAAGAATTTGAAAACAAAATAAATGAATCAAATTTTTCACAGTCAAGGGCTTTGCGTGTTTTCGTAGAGCATGAATTTCTCTGAGGCAAAAAAAAAAAAGAAAAGAAATTGGTGTTCGGAGATAAATCCCAAAAAAAGGGGTTAAGCCTCAACACCTAAGGTTTTTGAAAATATCTTCCATATGGACTTAGATTCACTACCTATGGATTTAATACTTACTATCTGAAGTGAATCCAAGTAATCAGTTGATAGTTCATACGAGTCAAGCTTTATTTAACCGTTTAATAGGCCACAACTCTGGTAATATAAAATAAAAGAAAGTAAACTTTAAAGTTCTCAAGTATATTGCGTTTTCTTTTGTATATATCAAGTGTTCTATAAGTATAGTTAACAGTATCACAATTGAACTCTATCTTACCAACAAAAATTTAAAAAAAAAAATTCTAATTATTGTGTTGTAATATTTATTTCTTTTTCTTCTATGATTTACAATGTCATGTTTAGTTTTAGTATAAATACAAACACACTCAACTAATCTTTGAACTTGTAACTACCAGAGTGCAATGTGATGGTACCTCCTCTGTAGCCACCTCTTTTCATTTTATTTTTACCTTTCACGAAGCCTTTACCCTTGACTTTACTTAGCACAATGTTTGCCTTTTCACCCCAGGTTCCTGCTGCACCCTTGTATGTGTTATCAGTCAACTCCCAAGCTTCAAATGTTATGTCGTCTCTGTTTATTCTGGAGAAGTGTTTTCTTTGTCCCTCTTTCACCTCAGCAGACTCAAGCTTTGCTGATATAGCCAATTTTCCGTTATCGCCATTATCAACAGCAACTTTCTTGCTACTATTTTCTGTTTCGTCATTTTCTCTTTCTCTCTTGTTGGTAGTTTCTTTCTTTTCACTTTCTGATGAGCTGGAGTCTGAATCTGATGAACTGGAATCAGAGTCTGAATCTGATGAGCTAGAATCTGAATCTGATGAACTTGAATCGGAGTCGGAGTCAGATGAACTAGAATCTGAATCTGATGAACTAGAGTCGGAGTCAGATGAACTAGAGTCGGAGTCAGATGAACTAGAATCAGAGTCAGATGAGCTAGAGTCGGAGTCAGATGAACTAGAATCAGAGTCAGATGAGCTAGAGTCGGAGTCAGATGAACTAGAATCAGAGTCAGATGAGCTAGAGTCGGAGTCAGATGAACTAGAATCAGAGTCAGATGAGCTAGATCCAGAGTCTGAAGAACTAGATTCAGAATCAGATGAGCTAGATCCAGAGTCTGAAGAACTAGATTCAGAATCAGATGAGCTAGATCCAGAGTCTGAAGAACTAGAGTCAGAATCAGATGAACTGGATTGAGTAGAGCTTGACTCTGATGAACTCGAACTAGAATAATCGGAGTCTGACTTAACAGTAACCTCTTTTTTGTTTTTCTTAGATAACTTTAATTCTGTATTACCCATTGTATTGATATCGGTTGTGCCTGAATGTATTTATTTTGTTTACAAGAAAAAAAAAAATTCAAAAATACTTTAAATTCTTACAAAGTTGAAAAGTACTTTGAATAAAGGAGGTTTTAATATATTCAGATCAATAGCCAAATATTATCCCCTCTTTTTTCTAGAATCTTTTAGAGAGTATATCAAAATAGTTCCCTTTTATGGAATAATACAACGGATATCGACATACAAGTCAGTCAAGTTAATCAGCTACCTATAATTTTACTAGTAGCATGAAAGTCTCTACAGACAGTAAAAAAACAAACAAAAACGATTTTCAAAATAGAAAAAAAAAAAAAAAAGAAACAAGGAGATACTTTGGATTTGAATTTCTTTCTTTTTAGGAAATTCGTCAACTATCCCAATCTAGTAATTTGTTCATTTTACCAAAAAAAAAAAAAAAAAAAAAAAAAAAAAAAAAAACATTTACCAAAAAAATTACCCAATTAGGAAGTTGCTCTCTTCGGCAAACAATCATCCAAAGAGTTAATACAGTGTTTTAAAGTCAATGATTTGACAAAGGCTATCTATGGTATTCAAGTGTACAACCATGATTATTGTTTAAAGTTTTTTCTTTAATAGCATATCATGTATATTCATTTGTTCAAATCATCCTTTAAATAAGACTACAGTACACATCAAGATCGTTGTAGACGCTAGTGGGTCACATGTAATGTTTTGTTTTTTCTAAAACACCGAAGGGATTTAATTAATAAACAGATTACACACAGAAATATTATACTTCAAAATAGCCCATCATAAATGTATATATTTTAATTTTACTCAAAAAATAAGTAAATATATTCATATAAAAAAAAACTTAGTAAGAATGCCAATGTTACTTTATTATAATGCCAAGTTTTTATCATACTTTTGCAATCATTGTAAACTACAACACGTAATAATAAACAATATAGTCTTAAAGAAAAACACCAAACAAAACACGAGAATTGTTTATAATATAAAAAAATATAAATAAAGTATGACATCTACAACTAACATCTTTTACGAAAATTTTTTATCACTAATCTCTCAGTCAACTAAATTACCAACAATCTACAAGCAAGACTTAATCAAATCAAGCATTAATGTTGTTTCCACTTTAGATAAAAATGAATGTTTGATTGATGATTTTTACCATATGGTGTACTTCACAGACAATGTTGTTACCACAAGTTTTTACTTTGAGAAGACTTTAGGTTTCCAGCCAATATACACATCAGGATTAGACACAGGAAACAAGTATTTCTGTTCAAAAGTGTTGAAAAGCGGATCGGTGATTATTGAAATTTTATGTCCTTTGCAGTATCAGGTCTTAGAGAAAGAGAACTTTAATATTTCCTTACTTAAATATGAGCAGATCTTAGCTATTTTAGCCAAGGAATTTATGTTTAAGCATGGAAATGGCATAGGGGTAATTAGCTTTCAAAGTGATTGGGTAAAAACTAGAAAAATACTAAACAAAATCAAAAATAACACTTATTTGAAGGAAGTTGTTGATGTTTTCCACTTTGATGAAGTAAATCCCTGGGGGTCTTTTCTAGTAAAGATTAGCAAAACAGGTATATCTCAATTAATATTGTCTGATTTTGAAAGCCATTTTACAGAAAAGTCCATATACAAAGCAGAAGTAAGTAATAAAACCATTAATACAGCATTATCGTTTGAAAGGGTAGATCATACAGTTTTAAATGTGCTAGAAGGTCATCTAAATGATGTCTCTACAATAATGAAGGAATTGTATCAGTTAGTTGATTTTTGGAAACCTGAATCTGTTATCAAAACCAAAAAGACTGGCTTGAATACAAAAGTCTTGGCATCTAAAAAAATGGTCAAGAACAACAATGACTATAAAGTCGACAGATGTGTCAAGTTTCCTATAAATGAACCTTTGATAGTGGATAAAAGCCATTTTGGTCAAATTGAAGAATATCTCTTGTTTAATAATGGGCCAGGTATACAACACATAGCCATTTTATGCTCAAATATTATAGACACTATTGAATTTTTAAATTTTCAAGGACATATCGAGTTTTTGAAAATATCACCTACAGAGTTTGAACCATACTACAAGAGAATACATAATTCCTTGACCCAAAGCCGTGAAAAATATGAGGATGTCAATCTACAAAAGTTTGTTACTTATTTGTTAAGTAACTTTGACAAAATCAAACTTTTGAATATCTTGGTTGATATCAACACCGACAATGAGATTCTATTACAAATTTTTACAAAGTCCATCAGCGGCCGACCATGTTTGTTTTTTGAGTTCATTCAAAGATTTAGAAATAAAGGCTTTGGTGAGGGTAACTTTACCAGCTTATTTAAAAGTTTAGAAGAAGATCAGATGAAGAGGGATACTTTATGAAAAATAAAAGAGTTATAGAAATGAAGGGATACAGCAAATATGAAGAAAAGGTATAATGGTTATAAACGAATACTTTTAAGCTTTTTCTCTCTATATATGTTTTTAAGATATTAATTATTTCAAAACAATATAACAAATACACTGACCTTGGGTGTTTTGACACTGTATACACCAGATAATATACTTAACAAATATATTAATTAAACTTAACTTCTCAAATAGGACAATGCTGGGTCATCAATGGTATGCGTATCGTTCCATGAGTCATGTGACTGGTTGATTTTTTGCTGTAATTTTCTTTTTTTTTTTCACCGTCGAAGAAAAAAAAAAATCGAATCCATTCTGTTTGATGTGTTTTTTTTTTTCCAAATTAGACTTTTTGATTTTATTTTTAAAAATTAATTCAATGAAGTGTTTAAAGATTGTTTCAGTTAATTTTACATTAATCTAAAAGGTTATGAACAGTTTGGATGATTTAATATATAGTAATCAAATTAACCTCAAATACCAAAGATTGAATTACAAATATCTAAAGATTTGCAATATTAATTCCAGTTTGGTCTGTGTTCTTTAATAAAATCATAACTTTTGATCTTTCATAAAATAATAAAAGCGACAAGTCTGGTTTTTTTATTTCATTCATTTATAAACTTATTATTATTATTTTTTAAATAATGTTTAACTCCCCATTTCCACCTTTGAAGCCTACGATCAAATATAAAACTGCTCTTGAAAGAGCTGGCTTTGATGTCAACAAATCTGCCAATAACTCTATAAATACAAACAATGACTCCATGAATTATAGCATTAATAAATCGAACATTATAGATTCTCCCAACTCAACTTTTATGGATGACTCTGCCAACAGTATTCTTCTGATTAACAAATCCTTACAAAAGAAGCAGAAATTACTTATGAGAAAGCAACAAGAACAACTAGCTGAAGCCAATAGTAAGAGTAGCAAGAAAAAGGGTAATAGTAAAAAGGTACTTGATGATCTTCTCCCTCCAAAGATAGACGCTGGCTCAAGTGCAGTTAGCATATCATCACAAAACCTATCTATTAAAACGGCTTCTTCAAGTGTGGCCCATTTGAAGATAAATCTTAATCAAAAGCCACCAGCCACAACAGTTTTTGGATTAATGAATTCAAATACAAGCTTTGAAGTCAAAAAGAATAATGGACCAAAGGAAACAACTAATAACCATGAAGTGCAAGAGGCTGACATTTCACATGTTTCAAACTTGAATAACAGTAGTGATGAAATTTATAGATCCAAGACCAATATAACCAAAGAATCTTTAGCTGCTAATGCTAATAATGAGAAGTTCTCATCTAAGTCTTTGATAGATAATGAGCCTGAAAAAGAGAAAAGTTCAATCCAAGAAGAAGCCTTCAAAAGAGAAATAACACCACCAATCCATACCATCAACAACTTGGCAGATTTGCAAATGGACCAAGAATCATTTTACTCGGAAATACAATCTCAAGATCCTAGAGTCAACAACATTGATGAAGTTTCTGAAGAGCGAGAACAGTTTATTGCTGAACAATCATACCAGGCCAGTGAATCCTGTAGTGAATACAGTGTTGATAAAAAGAACAGCATGCCAAATGAAGATAGTTTCAACTTCAATGAGTCATCAAATGAAATCAAGAACAGTTCACAGCTGGATTTGTTTGAGTCTTCAAACATAAAGCCCAGTGAGATGTTCTTGGAACATGGCATATATCAAGACAATGAGTTTCCCGAAGGTAATATAGCATTAGGCAACGAAATGCATATTCCACCCTCAGGTTTGGCATCAGGTATCAATGATGACAACCAGGAACCGGACACACTCGAGATTAAGGAGCTGAACATTAATGAAGATGACATTTTTAATACACTTGATGAAAATCATCATTTGGATGAAGTGATGAATGATGAAGCAACTGGAACCTTTTTCAGTGCCAGGGATTACATGCCAACAAACGATGACATTGATAGGTTGAACTTTGAATCCCCTGATAAAAGAAATGATATCAATGACGAATATGAGGGTACCACCAAAGGTCTAGAAAATGAAGTTGAGCAACCATTGAACTTTGACGACAACGAACAGCAATCAATCAAGGTAACAGAACCTGTTGATGAAGTGGAATTGTGCAGAGGGTGTTTAATGGAAATCAAACCAGATGAAAAAACCATTTATGACAAGAACGGTGAGTTATCAGGTAAGTGGCACAAGAAATGCTTTGTTTGCAACCACTGTAACATAAAATTCTCAAAATCAACTCCTTGCTACATACATAATGATGAGCCATTTTGTGAGGAACATTTTTTTGAGATTACGGGTTTGATATGCTTTGGATGTAAAGGTAGAATACTGGATGATTTTTGTTTGGACGTGATTGCATTAGGTAAGGCTCATATTGGCTGTTTCAAGTGCCATGAATGTGATGTTGCCATTGAAGACGAATACTTTAGTAATAAGGATATCAACTTGTGTTTGAACTGTGTTAAGGCTAGAGGTTCTGAGGAGAAGATGCAAAGAAGAAGAACTGTTATTTGGGACGCCAATTAAGTGCTTTTCATTTAACACAAAAATTAAAGGAATCTTAGATATCAATTATGAGTAAACTATGTATTATTAAAATAAGTTTTAACTTTTTTTTTTTTTTTTTATAAATGGGATAAGTTATTGGCACATCAGGTTTAACTAATATATATAATTTGCTTATATATGTAGCTTATCCTTTGAAGAAAATTTATAAATGACACGTTTAGAAAGTAGATTTTTGTAAATTGAATGTATTTCTTTTTAATAGTAGAGCTAGGTATGTGATGATAAAAAACATAAAGTCAACTGTAATACAAATTAATTTCTGAGATAACTTCAAAATGTATACCTTAGAGCCTGTTTTTTTCTTTCTATAAAAAAAAGCTTTTTGGTTTCATAGTGCAGTGTAATTTAAAGTTAAAGATTTACAATCCATATTTAAAATTAGTTCTAGAAACAAAATGTGCTATTTTTCTGTAAATCATCCTTAATGACATTAACAAACCTAAGTGACTTAATGTTTATTTGGTTATGAGTTATTCCGCTATTGTGTATATGTAAGTGCACTTATTTAAATGATAATGTGCACAATTTATTAATATTCGGGTTTATATACTACAAACATATATACTCAAAAGTATTTATTAATACTTAATTGAAAGCCATGGAAAAAGAAAGAAGAAAATATTAACATAAAAGAAGATCAAGACTTCCATAAGTTTAATATCCAAGCTTAAAAAAAAAGTTAGAGATTTTATGGCTTTAACATCCATTATCCATGTTCAATAATGACAACTTGAATAAATAAATAAAATTTTTTATTTTGTAGTCATTCTGGTTATTTAAGAAGATATTTATTACAAAAGCTTACTTGAAGAACATCAACATATTGTCAAATTATAGCATACAAATTGGATATTTATTCAAGTAAGCCAAATTGTCCGCCTGTTTTTTATAAAATTTTGACAGAAAAATAATTAAAACGGAGGGATGGCCGAGTGGTCTAAGGCGGCAGACTTAAGATCTGTTGGACAGAGTCCGCGCGAGTTCGAACCTCGCTTCCTTCATACGAATTATTTTTTTGCCCATTGTATTTTTTTTTTGGAAAATACATCAACCAACTGTGATCTTTAATCATTAATAGAATCATTCTTTTTATTAAACCTAATGAAAAGAAGTTGTTTCCTTCTTTTTCTTTTATTTTTTTTTAGCATAACTTATGATGTTACTCTATTTTAAACCAGAAGGAAGCAAACTCTCACATTTAGCTTGTCTGTGCAAATGATTGAACTCCATATAAACCATTTTTTCTTTACAAGATTGACTTCAATAAATGATTTTATTTGTTTTCCATTGTTTCCTTAACCATCATTGTCCAAAACAGCCGTTCAAAATTTATTCCGGATTTTTATTAGAAGAGTAAAACAAATAGCTTTTATTCTTTTGAGTGGAAGTCTTTAAAAGCTGCTGTATATCTTTATTGGACTTTTACGATAACAATTAGATGTATATTTCATTCTGGATTTTATATGTAGAATATAATGTTGCACCTCTAGCGGACTTAGTGTGTATGCTTTAAATATTTTTTGACGGCTTTTATGCCACAGTATTGGTAAATTTAATTCCTTTTCACTTTAGTGAGTCTTTCTTATTTCAAAAGGAGAAACAACCTTTTTAATCGAAAGGAGCTGTTATTGCTGGTTCTAACTTAAACATACGTTAAAATAGCTTTAGAGTCTTGGTAAAACAATTAATAATTTCTATTATCACACATTCATATGAGTAAATGTTAAACGATAGAAGCTTTGATTAACCATAGTTAATTAACTTTGAAGCATTCATTGAATCTATTTGAGTATTCATAAAGGCCTAACCGTTCCAGAATGAACCCAATAAAACAATAACATAAAAACATAACTTTCAAATAACATTTTCTGAACTCTGTTTGCTCTTTTCTTTACAGCTAAATTACATATATCATAAATGGAACCTCAATGAATGACATTTCCAAAAAAAAAAAAGACAAAAATTTGACCTCGTCAGGATGTTTTTGTAAAAATTTTGAGTATCAAACTTGTTTAAAGGAGGGATGGCCGAGTGGTCTAAGGCGGCAGACTTAAGATCTGTTGGACAGAGTCCGCGCGAGTTCGAACCTCGCTTCCTTCATTGCTACTTGTTTTTTATTTTTTAAATAACTTTGTACTGCGATCACATGACCTGTGCGCATTGTTTTCGACGATGAGATTTTCTTTTTTTTTTTAAGGGGAAAATTTTTTATTTATTTTGGGAAAACAAAGGTACTTACCAAAGTAGTCGATAGTTTTCTATTTTAAAAAAAGACTTAATAAATCATTTCAAAAGCAACCAAGAAAGAGTGTATACCTAAAATGGCAGAAACTGATGTAAAACAACCATTAAACAAGAAGACAATCATTGTCAAGAAAAACAAAAAAGAAGCCAAGAAGAAAAAACTCTACACTCTGGGATCAAAGTTGTTTGTTGTATTCCATATCCTAGTTGTTGCCTATGGGATATTATATACCTTAGGAACTTTTTACTACTATGGTACATCTATTTTAAGACTTCCTAAGAACATCAAGAATGGTGTTAAATACTTATTTGTTAAGAACAATCATGAGAAGTTAAATGATTATTTGGCAGCTAAGCAAAAAATAAACCAACATTTGCATTACTTACATAACAATCTTTCATACTACAGATGGAAATCGATAACTTATTTTTTTACTGGATACATCAAGGACACATTTAAAGCCGTGTACCAAAGTTTGTCTTTGAAAAACATTTACAATGTTGTTGTTAAAAAGGGTCTCTACGGGATTCCAAAGGCTTTGGTAACTGTTATATTCTTCAAGATTAAAAGCTACTATTATATTGCCCTTTTGTCGCATGCCTTTGCAATTTTGACATTTTTGCATTTTCAAAAGTTCCAACAAAATTCATTGAAGGTATTTTCCGCTATGTCCAACTACGACGCTATGTCTGTCAACTACCTACAAATATTCATGTTGAACATCATAGCCATCTTTTCAACCCCAGCCTTTTTGAAACTGATTCCTTTTATGGCTTTATCTCTAGCCACTGTTTTGAAAGGGAAGTCAGATTTGCAAAAGAAAATTGTCGCATTCATACCAGGTGCATTTATATTTTCAATAATGCCTTATTTCATCACAACATTGGCCTTATCCAGTGGTGAAGGATTTTTCTGTATTTTGTATGCTTTGATTATAATTGTCAAATGTAAATTTAACAAATACGATAGCATAGTTATTTTAAAGATTGTTTCATTTGTAGATAAGATTGTTAATAAGAAATTTGGTAAAAAGGAAGGTGAGGAAATGGACCATAAGCTGGTCAAATGGAATGGAATCAAGAGAAGTATTATTGCTGAAACTGTAATGTTATAATGTATGCATTACAACGCTGCGTTTTATCACAGCTGCCATCATGATCAAGGCTACTCTCAAAGAATATATATAACCGTAAAATGTTAATTATTAGTGAGTAGAGTGTTTTCTTTTTAGATAAATTATTACAATTGAGTAGTTTTGTTTTGGAATAATTGACTGTGTAGCGTGTTTACTTTCAATCCATAATTTCAGCCTCGCATTAGAAAATTCTTGCCGTTAACACCTTAAAAAGGGGGTATATTTCTGTAAAGGAAGCTTTAAGAGCTCTGCTTGTACTTAGTGAAACCAAACTACAGAAAAAACAAAAGCCTACACTAGCTCCTTAATTATTTGCTATTTTCAAAATGTTTGTTACATTTCATAACCCACAAGATCTTCTGGATCTACTTCATATTGACTCGTTTGAGTCAGCCAATAATCCAGACTTGTTTGAATACAGCACTGATAACAAAAAAACACCCTCCTTCCAAGTGTTCCTTATAGACGAGTACAACAAAAGACATGATTTCAAGCCTCAAGAAAAGGCAGTACCAATTGATGTTAGTATTTTTGTTGATCTGAATAATCATTTAGCTAGTTTGGGGTATCCGGAAAGATCCTTGCAAAGAAAAAACTATCTGAAATCTTTGCATTCCAATATACTCACCAATCTGAAGTCCGTAAAGACTTATAGAGGCTATTATTATTACAAAACGCTACTGCAAATATTGGATATGGACCAAAGTAAGTATTCTATTACATATGAGATGAATGAGTCCTATCTTTCTGAATTTTTCTTTGCAAATGATTTGCATACCATGATCCATCAGTTTCAAGAAGCTCTATCAAATCAAGATGTTCAGCGGTTGGAGTACTTGATTTTGAATCACTGGCAAAGATACAAACTGAAGCAGTTCTCCAAGAGATTGAGCAAAAATGATCAGTTTTTCAATCTTCCTATAGAAATCAAAGTCAAGTTAAACCAGTTCAACAAAACATGCTCGGCAACTTTGAAATTCCTATACGAATACCACAAGGGAAAGCGTTCACTACAGGAGTATAAAACCTTACTTCTTAGAGTTAAGAAAAAGTTGGGTAACACAGCAATAACTCTTTCAGGGGGTGGAACATTTGCACTTTTCCACATAGGAATTCTGGTGAATCTTTTTGACCTGAACAAACTACCGAAGTTTGTATCTGGGTGCTCAGGAGGTGCCATTGTAGCTGCGATATTTGCGAAGTATTTGGCAACCTGTGACGAAACACCTTATAACAACATAAAGACGCTCTTGTCAACCATCATCAAGCATGATCTAAAATTCGACATATTTGACCAAAGTGAATCTGGATTATTGAATCTCCTTTTGAACCATAGCTACTTCAAAGATACAAAACTTTTGCAGAACACTCTGATTGGGTTTTTGGGTGAGTATACAACATTCGGTGATATTTTTGATAGAAGCGGAATGGTTTTGAACATCTCTGTTAGTGGTGGGAACACAGCTTCGTTCACAGCAAAGGAGTTTCTTTTGAACTACAACAACTCACCAAATGTCTTGTTGTGGTCATCAGTCACCAGCAGTTGTTCTCTTCCAGCCATATTCCCACCACACATGATATACTCCAGGACTGTTTTGAACAACCTTCCAAGTTTGAAGGTGTGGAGTGGGAACAATCAAAAGTTTCTGGATGGATCAATGCTCCAGGATTTGCCAATCAAAAAGCTTTCTGAGATGTTCAATATAGATAATGTTATAGCCTCTCAAGTCAACCCTCACATCTTCCCGGTGCTTCATATACAAAACTTCTTGAACAAAAAGAGACTACAAAGAGGCAATGGGAAGGGAAATACCTTACTAAGATGGATACTGTACTCCCTAGAGTACATCTACACTGAAATCACCCACTGGCTTGCAGTTCTGAGGTTCACTGCAGTTGCCAACATATTCAAACAGAATTATTACGGAGATATGACTGTTTTGCCGAGCTGGTCGTTGCTGTTGAAAATGAACAAGCTGCTAACAAATCCAACAGGTGACTTTATCCTGTATTTGATTATCATGGGTATCAAGCAATTTTGGGAGTACTCGGGTGACTATTTGGAGTATCAATTATTTTTGGAGTTTGAGGTGAACTCCTTTTTGGACAAAATTGAGAAAGAAGAGGATTCAACTTAACGTTCGTTGTTTATACCAATAAAGTATAATCATCTTCTTTTCTGATGATGTTATCCTATAAAAAAAAGGATGAATAAAAAAAAAAAATTTCTTTTCTCTATATAATACTTAAATTTAAGTTTGGAAGGTGTAAGGTTTGTCTGATTTGACGTATTTCTTGTAGACTGGTTTCCACATGTTCTTTTCAACCAGTTTCTTCATTTCACTGAAATCAGTTAGTAATCCGTCAATGGTGTTTAGGCCTTCCTTGATACCCTCGATGGCAACAGCAGCAGCGATTTCAGATGAACAGGAAATGATTTCTTCAACACTTGGTAGTAAACCAACAGAGTGGCCTCTTGGGTCGTTTTCCTTTAGTTGATTCAGTGGGGACAAGTTGGCAAGAGCGTTTACACAGGCAGAGATCATACCGTCAGAGATCTTAGTGGCCTTGATAATAACAGCACCCATACCAATACCAGGGAAAGAGAAACAGTTGTTGTTTTGAGCAATTTTGAATTCACCAACATCAGCAAATGGAGAACCAGTGGCAACCAATGCCTTGTTGTTGGTCCACTTCAAGATATCAGCAGGGACAGCTTCGGACTTCTTGGTAGGGTTGGACAATGGGAATATGATTGGATCCTCGTTGTACTTGTGCATGGTCTTTATGATGTCCTCTGTGAAGGCACCTGCTTGTGTGGAGCATCCGATCAAACAGGTAGGCTTTATGTGGGAAATGACTTGTTCCAAAGAGGTGGTGTCAACGCCTTCGAAGTCCTTGTCCTTCTTGGCATATTTCATTTGGGTTGGGTTGGATTTGGTCTTTAAGGATTCAACAATCAAACCAAATCTATCAATACAGTAAATATTGGAGTAGGCTTCTTCTTCAGATAGACCAAAGGACTTCAAGTGGTTAACAATTTGTTGAGCAATACCACAACCAGCAGTACCGGCACCGTAGACCAAGATCTTGGAGTCTGGCAAGGTTCTGTTGGTGTACTTCAAGGCGGCCATTAAGGAGGCAGTGACAACAGCACCAGTACCTTGAATATCATCATTGAAGCAAGGAATGGTGTCTCTGTACTTGTCTAGTAAGATTTGGGCATTTGGAACACCAAAGTCTTCAAAGTGAACAATGACGTTAGGGTAGTGTTCCTTTAAAACCATCATGAACTTGTCCAAAAACTCAAAGTACTTGTCCCCTGAGATTCTGGAGAACTTGTTACCCATGTAAAGTGGATCAGTGGCAAGGTCCTTGTTGTTGGTACCAACATCCAGAGCAACAGCCAAACCTCTAGCTGGATGGATACCGGCACATAGGGTCATCAACCCCAACTTGGCTAGGGAGATTCTGGAGGCACCACCGACACCTTGACACCCAATACCCAAGATGGCTTCACCATCGGAAACAACGATGTAGTCTAAGTCCTCCTTCAATCCAAAGGATTCTAGTCTTTCCTTGATTTCATCTGGACAGGTGATGTCCAAGAAGCACCCCTCAGGTCTTCTGAATCTGTTGGAGTAGTTTATGATGGCATCACCTTCGGTTGGAGTGTAGACAATAGGAATCATTTCGGTTAGGTTCTTTGCAACCAAGGCATAGTACAAGGTCTTGTTTTGTTGTCTCAAGGAGGTCATGAAGTCATTCTTTCTCAATGGATGGGTCAAGTCGGAGTACTGCTTGTAAGATCTTTCTATTTGTTCCTCCAAGGTGTTGGTCTTGGAAGGTAAAAGACCCTTCAAGTTAAACAGCTTCTTCTCTTCACTGGTGAAGGCAGAGCCCTTGTTGAATATGGAGGAGTTGATTAGTTCAAACTTGGACAATGGACACACAATGGTGTCTTTGTCTTCTTCGTGCTTAAAGATGATTTTCTCGTTGGACATTGTATAAGATGATCAATTATTAGTTCTGTTGATAAGATAGTCACGCAAAGTGAGTACAGTCTTCAGTTGGTGTTGTATTCTTAGCTTTCTGGTGAGATGACTCATTTCGCTAAGATTGTTGAATGATTTGACACATAAAATTGTGATTAAGCTCATGATGATTATGAAGGTTTGCTACGCTGAACTTATAAATGCTCGCCAGTAACCCAAAAACTCACTCAGCGTAAAAAAAAAAAAAAAAAAAAAAAAAAAAACACAACCTTTTCCCGCTGGAATTAACGC
>JAJMDH010000096.1:0-15846 GCA_030573455.1 Hanseniaspora pseudoguilliermondii | reverse complement strand
ATGGTAATATTGATAGTTTCCCTTTCCCAACTAAGAAAAAACAAAAATAAAGTTCTAATTTACAAAAAATATTTATGAGAGTGAGAAGTTCTTAAAAATTACACACAAATATTGGCCCCCCTTTTTTTTCGAACTTCCTTAAAGAAGTAAACAACAGTGTAGCGGCACGTATAAGCTTTAGCTCCGATATGTTTTGCACGTGCTGGACATGTGACCTGTCTGTGATTCTTATTTGTCTCACCGTCCTTTTTCTTTTCTTTTTTTTCTTTGTCAAATCGTTAAAAGGAGTATACAATATAATTAAGCTTTATTAATTCAAATAACATAAGTCTCCAATTAGATTCAATCATCATTGTTAATTACTATTTGGCTTTTTCTTTTCTTTTTCTTTCTTTTGCTTAGAACTATAACTCTAAACCCCTAATGATGCTGAACTTGTTGAGATCTTTCTTTTTGAGTCATCACAATGAATACAGAAACGTCATTTCAACTGACGACCTGACTACACTTCCCGACATCAGACTCAAAATGATCATAAAAATGTATGAGAAGAGTGATTCTCTTCAATCTTTTAAAAAAAACATAATGGTATTGAAAGTTTATGGTGTAGGACAAACCAAGTTTGATATGTTTGTTG
Source organism: Hanseniaspora pseudoguilliermondii (assembly GCA_030573455.1). NCBI lineage: Eukaryota > Fungi > Ascomycota > Saccharomycetes > Saccharomycodales > Saccharomycodaceae > Hanseniaspora > Hanseniaspora pseudoguilliermondii. The sequence continues at coordinate 15,209 of JAJMDH010000096.1, read as the reverse complement.
AGAGTTTATACAAGGCGTTGAATGGAAATGATGATCCAACACATAAAAATGATGAATTAAAGGGCGCTACAAATCAGATGGATCATATTCATGAAAAGTTAACCAAACTGGATCATTTTCTGAAAAACAGCAAAGTGGATGATACTCAAGTTGTGTTATTCCCCAAAAATGAAAGACAAACACATGACGAAGATATTGATCAAAGTGAAAGTAATCCAAATCAATTAAACAAGATCAATGGAATTGAAGTATGTCGAGATAGTTCAATGGATCTATTGAAAGTGTCTTTACAGAACAAACAAATGCTTAACTTCTATAAAGCAAAGCTCAATATCACTAATGAGTCAGCATCTGAAGAGGAGTTTGCAAAGGATACTGAAACGAACCATCACAGAGAACTGCCCATAATGGCTTATGAATCACAGATACAACAAATTGTGAATGAAAACCAAATATGTATTATTAGATCCCAAACAGGGTCAGGAAAATCTACACAAGTGCCGCAGTTTTTGCTAAACAAAACATCAAAAATAGTCATGACTCAGCCACGTAGACTGGCCACTACAAGTTTGGCAAATAGAATAAGCACAGAACGTCATTGTCAACTTGGTGAGGAAGTTGGTTATAAAATCAGGTTTGAAAACAAAACATCCAGTAGCACAAGGCTCACGGTCATGACTGAAGGTATCCTCGTCAATGAACTGACTACCTTGATAAAAGACAATCAAATTGTTGAATACACACACATCCTTATTGATGAGGCGCATGAAAGATCCATGAACATGGACATAATCTTTGGTTTGGTGAAGTTGGGCATAAGAAAGAGACTATTGAAAAATACCAAGATAGTCATAATGTCAGCGACACTTGAAAGTTCAGAGTACAAGGGGTTCTTCTACAACCTTCCTGTTCTGGAAGTTTACAAAGGGCCAAATGAAGGAAGAGTGTTCAAGGTCACTGAGATTTTCACCAAAAGACCATGTTATGACCAATACAAAGAGGCCTTTAGATTAATAAAGCAAATTCATGAACAACAAAGTATAGACAAATCTGTTTTGGTGTTCATGCCTGGGTTAGAGGACATCGAAGTGCTTGCTTCATTGATTGGCAGTGTGCCAATGTTAGCAAACGAAACTGATGTTATCAAATTACATTCTTCAAAGGCACACAACAATGATAGGTTGTTTAAAACTGTGAAAAACAAAAGAAAGATCATCCTGGCTACAAATATTGCAGAAACGTCAATAACCCTGCCGTCATTGAGTTTCATGATAAACTCGGGGTTGTACAAGCTGAAGACAGAATACAAAAATCTTCAAAAGCTAACAACAGTACCCATAACAAAAATGATGATGAAGCAAAGAGTGGGGAGACTGGGAAGAGTGTGTGAGGGTACCATTTACCATCTTTTCACCAAGGACGATTATGAATTGATGTTGGATAAGAACATCAGTGAAATTGAAATAACCAACTTGAAGCATGTGATGCTCGTAAGGCATTACATTGACAGAAACTTGCAATTTATCAAGGAACCCCTCAAGCATCATTGTTTAGAAGCAGAAAGGGTTTTGCTGAACCATGGCTGCTTGTTTAAGGAGTGTGACACTTTGAAAGTGTCCAAAATGGGTGAGTTCATTATTAACACTCCTTTGGCGTATTCACATGCTAGATTGCTATATCTAACAAGGGTTAATGGATGCATGGACTTGGGAATTGACTTGGTATCAATGCTATCCCAAAAGAACTTATTTCTTAAAGACAGTGGCAGCACTGATGATAAAACAATGATGAGTAAAGGCAAAAGATATGAAAGTTTATTTGTTAGTGGATCTGATCATTTGTCACTGGTGAACATCTATAAACAGTATTCATTACAAAGTAACAAGGAACGCTGGTGTTCAGAAAACGATCTTAATTACCAGTGTCTGTTACAAATCGATAAAATCCATAAACAACTGTCAAAAACTTTTAGCAACAAAGTGCAATCTTCAAAGCATTCCATGGATGGGTTAATAAAGGCTGTGAGTACCAACTTATGTGCGGAAAACGTAGCTAAAAGAATAAATCACAAGGAGTACCAGATCTTGAATAATGGCTTGAAATGTACAATTCATCCGCAATCATGTTTATACGGAAACATAGGGGATCTTCCTGAGTATGTTTCTTTTGAGGAAATACTAATTCTTAATGATAAAAACTACTTGATAACCATCTCAAGCTTTGATCCGAACACAGTTATTGAACAAGAAATATGCAGATACGATTACAAGGTGATCAAGAAAATAGGATGTAAGGATATTGGAAAGGTTGATGAGATTTGCAAGAAATTGAATGAATGGAAAGATTTGGATACAAAATTGAGGAATGCCAAGAAAACCGATGCACCTAAGCTACCAAACGGTAAGCCAAAGGTTCCAATAGAAGAGGACAATTTCATTTTCCAAAAGAAGAAAAAAGTTAAGAGAACATTAACACTATTAGATTGAGCAGTTAACTGAAATGAGTTAGGTATAGACATTGGATGGCGAAATGGTTCAAAATCCTTTTCCTGTTGTATACACGTGACAGTGTCTATTTTGGGGAAGTTTCTCCCAATTCTGAATTTTATCGAAACAAGCGAAATATCCACCAAGGAGGTTAAAAAAAAAACGAGACTCACATATTTCATACAAGATATTGTGATTTATTATATATTACTAATCATGACCATACTTATCAAATAACCAATCGAAATAATGAATACTTCAAGATTCAGATCTATACTCAACAGCGCTAGAGCATATGCATACAGGCCAAGAAGGAGTGTTCAGTACAGGGACTGGAACAAGCAGCCTGTGCATCCGTTCAACTCCGCCAACTCACTTGGTGGGATCCCATCATATTTCAAGAACATGTCACCAAGCAAAAAAAAGAACATGATGATTCTGGCATCCCTGATGGGAGGATTTTACCTGATGAATCTTGAAGAGGTTCCAATCTCACACCGTTTAAGATTCTCATTCATCCCACACTTCATAATCAAAAAAATAGGGGACATTTCATACAGCTCCGTTCTCAATGAATTTGGAAAAGACATAAAGCCAGAAAACTCTAGAGATACGGTCAAGGTGCGCAAGATATTTAATGAGCTTTTGCAGACAGGCCTAAACTTTGAAAGTGGCAATGAAAAGGTGCAGAAGCTGAGAGATTTGGATTGGGAGGTCTTTGTTATAGCAGATCCAAGTGGGTCAATCTTGAGTGGTCGGAAGATGTACCCGCCAAATGCATTTATTGTTCCAAATGGGAAGGTCTTCGTGTTTGAGAGTCTTATAAGACTATGCAACAACGGGGACGAGGATATGCTTGCAACAGTGTTGGCACATGAGCTCTCGCATCAGCTGTGTGGTCATTCAGGTGAGAGCTTATCAAAGTCTCCTCTATATTTCCTTTTGGGGATCACTGTGTATGCAGCCACTGGTCTTGACTTTGGGAGACTGTTGATTGATTTTGGGCTAAAGCTGCCTGCATCCAGAAACATGGAACTGGAGGCTGATTACTCTGGCTTATTGATTATGAGTCAAAGTTGCTACAACCCTAACAAGTCATGGAAACTATGGGAAAAGATGAATGATTTTGAAAAAAAGCAAATGGGGAACAACCAGAACTTGGAGTTTTTGTCAACACATCCTTCAAGTACCAAAAGAGAACAGAAGTTTAAGGAGTGGCTTCCAAAGGCTCAGGAGCTGTATGAACATAACGACTGCAGTAGATTGAAGTCCATGAGCAGTGACATGATGAGATACATCAGATTTTAGATTGTGGGGCTGATCACGTGTGCACTGCAAATTACACCATATATTAAATTTTGACAGTTGTGGATTTTCATTCCACCGAAAAAAAAAGAGAAACGAAATCCACCATCAATGACCTATTTGGCTATCTTTACATTAAGGATAATAAGAGTAAATATCATGTTCCATTTGTTGTTTTGAAGACCAGATAAACCAAGAAAGAACCAAAAGCATCAGCCTTTAAATTGGAGTATCAAAAAGGAATTTGAAGAACAGACTTATTCTGAATCCCCCATTTCTTTTTGTTTTTTCTTTCTTTACTAAATACTCATACAATCATAAATGGATACTAAATCGTTACTTGGGAGAAAGAAGAAACCTGTAAATAACAACACCAATTTATATAAACTTAAATTTTACTGTGATTTATGTAAAAAACAACTAAGAGACTCTAATGGTTTGAAGCAGCATAACTTAACACCCTTGCACAAGAAAAATGAACTGTTAAATACAGTGATTGCCACAAATGAAAACAAGGAAGAAAAGTTGATGTTTGAGTTCTTGTTGTACTTGAGAAACAACGGTGGGATAAGTAACTTTCAAGAGGTGAACAAGGTGTACAATGCGTTTATATTAAGAGAAAAGAATCACACACACATGAATTCAACAAACATAACCAATTTGAGTGTTCTGATGAAACGGATTATAAACATGGACGTAAAGACCAAGAAAAGAATGCTTGGGAAGTACAATGTACAGCTTAAGAGACCCTATAATGACATGATTGAAGAGGGAGAGTATAGCAGGTACCTAATAAAGCTGGTTATTGATGATGTAAACATTGATGAGGAGACAACGACCAATGATGACAAACTTCAAAAGGAAAGAAACATGATTTTGGAGAATCAGAACACAATCAAAAGTGAATCCACCACGCCAAGTGTGAAGTTCAAGAAAAAGATCAAAATTTCGTCACTCAAAAAGAAGTAGTTGTCCATCATTTTCCCTTTCTAGAGATGATGTCCCAAAACGGAATTAGAACACTTTAAAAAAAAAGAATCCCTCTCTCCCAGTGATAAGCGCGATAACACAGTGCCAAAAAAATATACGTAATTATTTTTTTTTTGTGAGCAATCCATACCCAATTTACCCCTTTAGAAAAACTGTACGTGGCTAAAGAGACATTTCTGGAAGAATGTAGTTATTGTTAATGAAGACCATAATTTCTACGTCAATATTCCATTAAAGTATATTGATAGTATGGTTCACAATCGTATATAAATACAGGATTTAGTGAGTGTTTCTATGATAAACAATATTAACTATTTAAAAAGAGCGAAAAGTTGATTAATAACCAAAAAAAAAAATATAACAAATCTTTATCAGTCTATAGATATAATACAACATGTTGAACAAATTATTTGATATTAAGGGAAAAAACGTTATCATCACCGGAGCCTCATCCGGTATCGGTATGGAATTGGCCAAAGGATTCATTAAGTTGGATGCCAATGTTGCCATGCTTTACAACTCACATGACATCACTGATTTAGTTGAAGAACTAAAGAAGGAAAACAATTCCAAGGAAAAGAACCAATTTGTCAAGGCTTACAAGTGCTCCTTGAGCAACTACAGTAGTGTTTCTGAAGTTTTTGGTGAAATCAACAAGGACTTTAACAACAAAATTGATGTTTGTATAGCCAATGCTGGTATTGCTTGGGACAAGGGTCCAATTCTAGACATTGAAGACGACGAGGCTTGTTTGAAGGAATGGGAAAAGGTTGTCAATGTTGATTTCAACTCATGTTTCTACATTGCAAGAGTCATTGGTAAGATCTTCAAGGAACAAGAAAAGGCCAATCCAGGCACACACAAAAAATCATTGATCTTCACAAGTTCCATGTCTGCACACATCGTCAACATCCCACAAATGCAAGCATGCTACAACGCTGCCAAGGCTGGTGTTTCACACATGGCCAGATCATTGGCTGTTGAATGGGGATTGTTGAACATAAAGGTCAACTGCGTGTCTCCAGGATACATCAGAACTGCCTTGACTGACAGTCTTGATCCTAAGTTAAAGAACATCTGGATTGAAAAGACACCAACTAAGGTACTAGGAAAACCATCTGACTTGCTTGGTGCTTATGTTTACTTGGCCAGTAGCTGTTCAGATTTCACCACTGGTACAGACATTATTGTTGATGGTGGTTACTGCTTGCCATAAGATGTATATATGTTACCAATGAAAGTGATGACATTTTTTTAATTTTTGTTATTATTTATATTTTCAGTATGGGGTATTTTTTGATTATTTTGGTGGGAGTTTTTTTTTTTTTATTATTTTTATATTTTTTTATTTTGTGCTAATGTGACAAAAGCTGTATTTATATTATATATACAAATTTCACCACCAAGAACACAGCCACTTTCTAAAGTTTTGGACCACAATCTGGTGTATCGTGGTTGTATATGACAATGATTGAATGGCCTTAACGAAAAGTATGTAATTCTTCATACTGTCATATCTTCATGAAGATATATTAATTAAATTTTTTCAAAGATTACTTTAGTTTTATCTATTAATAAAAGTCACACCCAAAAAGATATACCAGAAATATGTGCAGTGATCAACAAGATTCCTTAAATAGTGGCTCACTTAAGAAGAATGACTCTTCGATGAAATCAAATGCTTCTGTTGTGCCCATTTTTAACCCCTCAGGCCCAAGCAGTCCCAACATTTTACCCTCGCCATACGGGTCTACAGACATACCAAATGAGATGACTGACTTGGAAAATGGTGTTGAGAATCCATGCTTGTGTCCGGCTGACAATCCACTTGGGTCATTTTGCAAACCCTTCACAGACATTGTAGTAACTTTTTATTATGAATACCCAAGAGCATTTGCATTGTTGACATTACTCTGTATAGTGGTACTTTTTGTCTATTCATTAGATACGGGTAACTACTTTGATCTAAAATGGCTTTTGATGTGGTTGTCTTGCTTATTCACAAAATTTTGCTACAAATGAATATATATTATCTAAAAGTTTTGAATGTGTTTTCTTTCTTTCCAAGCTTTTATCCCTTTCTATTTTTTTTAATTCTTAATTCTTATTTTTTGTAGTATGATTATATTGCCATATTGAGTTACAGCCTTGTTATATGTCTAATAAATTAATTCACTAGGAACCTACTGTGATTGTTGATGGTGCTCTTGAAAGAGTAGTTGATTAAAGCCATTGTAGGCTATACCCGAACATACTATTGTTGTCGGAGATAAATTGCTTTTCAAATTAAGTTTCTTTTTTTTTTCTTTTTTTCTTCCGCTGTGGGAAACATTTGATTTTCTCCTTTTGGAAACTCTGCCTTGATCATTTTTTTATAAATTTGATATTATAAACTATACGATAAGTGTATTAATATTAATATAGAATATGCATATGAACCCCGTAAAGTATCCATAATATTTAGTAAAGAAAGCAGAAAAAGGTAACACACTATACCATCACAAACAATATGGCTAAAATTACATTCACTGAGGAACTCTTGAACAAACCAATCATACCAAAATACAACAAAAATCTGGAACAATCAGAAAGCGATGATGATGCAGAACCAGCTGCTTTGAAGTTTGATGAATCCAAAGATGCCTTTGATAAATTGACCGAGGAACAAGAAGGCTTTCTAAGAAAACAAGACAAGATCAGCAAGAAAAACAAAAACCTGATACAAATGAGAAACTTGATTCAAAAGAAGGAATCAGAACAAAGAAAAGCGGAACTTATTGAAAGTAAAAATGAAAAATCCAAAGAACAACTGAAAATGGAAAAGTTGAAGGCTTTTGATGAACAATTAAAGCAAATGGAAGCTAAAGCTGCCAGAAATAGAACAAAGACAGGCTTTGAAGAGGATGAAAATCTTGAAGAGCTTGACCTAGGGTTCCTGGAGTCCATAGAAAGCGAACCCAAGCCAAAAAATACCAAGAAGATATTCAAAGACGAGGACTTCAAGCCAAAGACACAGCAGAAGTACGATGCCAAAAGAGATGACTATGTTGAAATTGAAAAGCAAAAAAATACATCAAAGGTGTCTAAGTTAAAGCTACTCAGACAAGCCAAAAATAAGACAGAAAGAGTCAAACAAAATGGTATACTGATTGAAAAGCTGTCTGTTATGGGCACAAAAACCAATAATGGCATTACAATCAATAAGGCCAGTGGAATCAAGCCATCTGTTAAAAATACCAAATTAGCCAAATTAAGATCAAAGTTATTGAAATGATTTACTTTATATAAAATTGTAAAGAGTGTATATCCCTATTATCTGATTCATATCACTCTTTTATGAAAAAAGAAATTAATAATGGAATGGAACACCCTCCAATAAAGCACAGAACTTTTGCATTGATGTTGATTTCATGTGAGTTATCAACCTCGTCGTAGTCATTTATGGAAAAGTCTGTTTGTATATCAAACCCACTGTCAACACTCAACACCTCCTCATCGCTCACAAATGTCTGTATTAAGGCATATACCAGAGATCCAGCTGATGCTACCAAAAACATTCCTATCACCTTTTGATTCTTTATGTTGAATATTTTCAGAAACAAAGATGTGAAAATAAACCCTATCGGAGTTGAGAGTGCAAACCAATTCAGGTTGGCCAGGCATTCCAGTCTTGGCAACTGTTGCTGAAGCATCAAAATCATCATCAGGGATATCAATGCAGGGATCTTGTGAATGATTGTTGACAGCAGGATGACAGTATTAATTTTTTTGTTTTCTGAAATAGTGATGAACCCCATAGTAAACCCATCTGTCAGCCCATGGATAAACAGGGGAAATGTGATTGAGTTGTGCAACATAAGCTTGAATGTGCTTTTCACATTAAAAAGCTGATAGTATGATTGTAATGAAACAGAAAAGTTGCCTGTTTCAGGTAAATTACCTTGATTCTGTTTGTTCCCATGACCATTTGTCAATAGGTGTATATACTCCTCAGTTATATAAACAAATACAAATCCCAAAACAATGTACAACCCCAGGTTCTTAACATCCTCTCCCAGAACTTCCATGCCCTCTGGAACAATAATGATGAAGATTGTGCTTAGTATTATTCCCTTGGATATGTTGATGAAGTGAGGTCTATATTTGGTAAGAAAGCTGGAATAGAACAGTGGGAGTGTTCCTATAAGAGAGGAAAATACAGCTAAAATCAAAGCATAGCTTAGTATTTTAAGTAAAAAAAACATCAAAGTTTACGTAAAAATGAATAATCTATCAGTTTAGTATATTTGGTTTATCGAGTTATCCAATCATTGATCTGTTGTTTGCTAAAATAAAAATCTCCATAAATATTTAAGATACGATTGATCTTGTTGTCCATTTACTTTCCCCGTAGCGTAAAATTTACATATGGCCGACCAAGTGAGCATATAGCTAGTCATGTGATCAAAAGTGCTTTGGATTATTTGACAAATACACCACCAATTTATTAGCTATTGACAAAAAATGTACTTTACCTTTCATTAAAGAAGATAGTTAAAGTATATTGAGATATTTAATTCTAAAATGCTGAAAAGTAAAGATATGTAGTGGCATTATTTTCGTTGTGAATATGGTTCCTTTTTTTTTTATTTTTTAGTGTTTTGGTAGCGTTTTGTGCTATATTCTCGGGTATAAACTTTATGTGTCTGTTGATTTCTGATGAGCGCCAAAAATACACTTCTTTTTGAAATTCATTAACATGAGAAGGTCTTTATTATCACTTGTTTCAAAGGACGCAACAATAATTGAATACTAACTGGCCACGTTACTATATCTAACTCTATGTTATATTATGAACGAGAAAAGCGTACAAGTGTACATTGAAACTTGTAAGAAACTCTTACTAAAGAGTGCATCAACTGAGTTTGAAGATTTTATCTCCAAAATTAAAAACATATACGCAACACTGGATAACAACCAGGATGTTCAAAAAGATTTAACGAAATGTTTTGAATACTATGCGAGATACTTACTCAAAAATAGATCTACTATTGCAAATTTCCCAAAGAAATATTACGATACTTGCAAGTATATAGTAAACACGGATTTCATTAAAGGATACTACTATATATTAGTAATGACCAAATGTCTTTTGGATGTGAACAACGACAACGCAAACTCTAAGTATATAGATAAATGCTACCTCAAGTTTACAAACCTTTTGGATAGAACCAAGTATGAAAAAAATGAGTCTAACGCTAAGCGAATTGTGGCTATAAAAACCACTTACAGAAATTTTTCCAAAAATAATTGTAATGATCATTCCACCAAGACTCCAATCAAGAGGTTTCGTGACTTAGCTCAAGAAGATTTGACCAAAGAAGGCTTATGTCTTAAGGAAGATCTTAAAAAATATAAAGCCATGATTAAGGAACCAAAAGTGCACATCCCCAAGTTCTTGTATTACTTACCGGACCACATAAACATGAAAATTGTATCGCATTTAACACTGAAGGATATTTTAGAGCTTCGATGTTTAAACTCCTTGGTTAACACTTTCTTTTGTGGTGTGTATCTTCACCGCATGAATCATCACTATAAACATATTTTGATCAACAGTGATGAATCATTTGAAAACTTCATGAAACTATCAAAATATCTTAGTAATAGACAAGCCGTCATGGAAAGGCTTACATTTGATTTTGATTCTTTGAACACTAGCAAAAACTTGACTATAGATCTGAGGGCAATACAAAGAGTCATTCATAAGGTTAAGATTAAAGAACTGTGTGTGATCAATCATACGTGGACAATTCTGAATATATTGCCCTTGAACGTTGTTGGCAAAGATGGCCACACTATCAAGGCTTTAAGCATAAAAATAGGCAAAATAATCAACGAAACTTACAGGTTTTTGGAAAATTCTCTTGCTTTGTTCACCTGTGCTTTTTTATCTAAACTATCCATAGAATACATCAACATGGTTTACATCAAGGAAGTAGCTGCTGTTGGGATTAAGGCAGATAGTCAGAATATACAATGTTATGATGGATCAATACTTAGTCGGCAGAGAAAGTCCGCTTTGAAGAGCTTGGAGATCATTAGCTTTTTGGACCCAGCAATGTTTCCGCTTTTAAGCAAGTATACAAAGAACAAGGTGTTCATAAATTTGTTCATTAGGTTTGATGAAATATTTGAAGACCTGCAGGAAATCTCGCTGAGAAACTTCAGCATCTACAACATGAAGGCGCTGTTTAGCTATATCACAAGAAACGCTTTGAAAATAACCAAGCTGGAACTGCTAAAAATACCTGCATTGCCAAAGTTACCAAAGCTTTTTCTTGTTTTGAAGGATCTTTGTAATTTAAAGACATTCTCTCTTCATGGTGGTTCCAGTTTGCAGTATACATTTACCTCGATCAACAGCTTTATTTTGATTAACAACATATATGATACAAACACAATATCTGATGAATTCTTGGAGAGATTTGTGATTATGCCAAGTTGGCCAAAGTTGGAAGAATTGACTTTGATAGAGACAAGTATCAATAAACCTATACTACAAAGTTTACTAACCAAAAATCTTAGGTTCTTATGTTTGAACAACAACATTAATCTCAAATACATGCCAATTGAGAGAGTCTCTGAACTGAACACTAACATGGATATACCAAAATTTTTCATCACAAGCTTTGATGAGTTGTATTCACAAGTTCCCAACATCAAGATACTCTCATTGAATAAACTAGATTTTGACATCCATTCAACTTATCTGACGCATATAACCAACAGTTTCTTTTCATCTTTGTTTAAGATGAACCTAGAGACATTGGATGTAACGATGAACCAAGGCCTCTCTTTAAGACTTTATGATTTTTTGAGATCATATGAAAGACAGAGTGAAGTCGAGGACTTGAAGGTTAAAAACTTGGTATATGATGACTTTTTCAACAACGACAGGGTGAAAGCACAGTTTGAAAGGCAGATGAAAGGTCTTGGATTAGTGGCTGGAACAATCACCAACAAGGTAAAGCATTTTAGAAACGACAATGAGTATGTTTGTTGGTACAGATCGTGTGTGCTGGAGAAGTACAGGAGTGTTTAATACATTCTGCTTACAAAACGACTTGTCGGATCTAAGCAACCGTGTGTATCAACAATTTTTTTTTAAAAACAAAAAAATTGGTGTGGGAAATCCCTTCGCCCAGAGGAGCCAAATATTTACAATGCCATGGACAGAGAACTTTATAAAATGAATCAGGCTCTCCAAAAGCTTCCCACCGAATAGAATTACACCATTGTACATATTACCAACACTATAACTAATGAATACCATCATTAATGTATCTAACATTTTTTTCAAGAGCAAAACAAATGAGCTTGATAAGCAAAAGCAGCATGAGTCTTCAATCATAAACCAAGAGTCTGTTTCCAATCAGAAGATAATCGATAAAGAAAAATACAATGTTGAAGACAACTTGGTCAAAGAGGAACTTGGGGTTCAAAAACTCAGGAAATCCTCACAGAAAACCAGACTGGGTGTTCTGAGGATTTCCAATACTGTGCTCTATGAGTTTTTGATAATGTTTTTTTACATTATTCTTTCACCGTTTTATTTTTTTGATACCTACACAACCAAGATTAATTCATCATCAGTTGACAAGACAGGAAAGGATCATAATGCCAATGTTGAAACTGGTGCTAAGAATCCAGGAAATGAAGAAGAGGAGATATTGTTTTTCCCAAAGAAGTTGATTCCTCAATCAGTTTTGACAAAAAGAAAGATTTTGATTTTGGATCTTGATGAAACACTGATCCATTCAACCAATTTATCTGAGGAGCTCAACAACAAGTTTGAAAACTCAGACTCTGAAGAAATGTACATATTAGACAAAAACGGTCTCACCATCAGCATGGATACGAAAAAGACAGCATCATTAAAAAACTTCAACAAAGTAGATTCCTTTCAAATAGAAGTATCGTTCAAGTTGCCGAAAAACACCAACATCCCACCAATTTTTGCCAATTCCAGAAATTCAGAACAAACAAGTGTCACATCCATATACAAGGTGTACCAAAGACCTTATCTGCTTCAATTTATAAAAACGTGTAGCATATGGTATGACATAATCATTTACACGGCATCTCTGCGTGAATACTCGGAGCCCATTATAAACCAGCTTGAGCAGCTTTCTGGAGTCAACTTTATCCACAGGCTTTATAGAAAGGATTGCAAGATGACACCAAGCGGCTATGTTAAGCCCTTGGATCTCATTGTTGACATGTACACACCAATAGAACTCGATGTGAACCCTAACAACACAAGTGCGTCGACACAGCGGAAAGTCAAAAGCAACAAAATCATATCGAAGGAGTCAATGATCATCATCGACAACATGCCAGTGTCCTTCAGAGATGATGTCGAGAACGGTATTCAGATCCACAGTTGGTACGGAGACCCAAGAGACATTGAGCTTCTCAAGCTGTTGCCGTTGCTTGAGGGACTGCGGAATGTAGCTGATGTAAGATTGGTGTTGGGTTTACGGAATATAAAACCAGATCTTCTGGGTTGATGTTACTAGGTGTTCTTGATTCTCTCTACGTTTCAGGGGAATTGCATACAAGCATGGCTTTAATAATTAGTTTATATATGTAACTTGATGTACTTGAATTAAGGTAGTATATATAAAGTCTTAGAAGAAGGATGGTTTCTTTCAATAATTCATGAAGGAACCTAGTACCTCGAGAATGATTAATCATTCTAACGAATATCCGAAAAAGGAAAAAAAAAAAGGGGATTGCACACAACGTTTGTGTGTGTTTCTTTTTTCTTTCCCAAGGAAGAACTGTTCACTTAAAACAACAAAAAGAATAATCCAAACAACAAGGTGAAGCCCTTGGAGATCTTTAAGTGAGCTGCAGAGCCTTCTTGGTTGATTGTTGTGATTATTGAAGGCATGCTGGAAGAAGTGACAATTCCAGTCAAGTTGGCTGTAGTTGGCTTACTTGGTATGGAAACACCAGCACTGCCTGATTGAGTGGATTTGCTGGTGGTGGCCTTTGCGGGTGTAGCAGATGGCTTCTTACATTTAGTTTCAGTACATGTAACAGTTTGCAGGCTGGTTGTTAAAATGGTTGATGTAATGACATTTCCAGAAACATCAGAGTACAAACTGTAGGATGAACCTGGAACAACAGTTGTGTAAACTTCATAGATACTGTTCTTTGAGTGGGTGAGCAAAGCCTTGCATTTAGTTTCAGTACATGTAACAGTTTCTAACTCAGAGGTGAAATCAGTCTTTGTGGAATGTGATTCAGATCCGGAAGATGCTGAGTTCAAAGAAGTGCTAGCAGTTGAAGTATTATTACCCAAGCTGGTTAAAGTACTTTTAGTATAGCTACCTGAAGTTGAACCGGAAGTAGTGGTTATTTGAGAAGCACTGCTTGAGGTGACGATACTGTTAGATGTGATTTGGTTAGTAGTAGTGGTAGATAATGAACTGTTGAAGTAGCCACGTGTGCTTGACAGTTGCCCAATTGAGGATGTAGTCACAATAGCAGCAGATGAAGTCTTGTTGATAGAAGCTACATTACTAGTTAAAGTAATACTAGTGGATGTTACATTAGCAGAATATGTCTCACTGATGGAAGTAACAACAGAAGCAGTCATTTTGGTGGAGGTAGCTACAGATGTGGTAGAAGTACTTCCGGTATTAGTTGCTTGCTTGAAAGTTGGTAAACTATTAACAACGTTTGAGGAAACTACAGAACTACCACTTGAAGTGTTAGAGCTTAAGTTAATGAGAATCTTTTGGTAAGTTACAGATCTCTTTGAAGTAGATACAATTGGAACGTATAGCTCAATTAATTGGTTAACTACAGTAATGGACTTTCCTAGATATTCAGTAAAGGCAATAATAACTGAATCTGCGTCTGTATTACCTAAAATTTGATACAAATGTTGAGCAGTACTTTTATCTTCAGCAACACTCAAAGCAGTTCCATTAGGGCCTTCAATCTTTACAGAGGACAAATCAAAGCTGGTACCGTTAGCAGCATTTACAACAATTAACATTCCACTATATTGTTTTCCTGAAAGTTCAAGAGATAAGTTAGAAGACCCTTTTTGAACACTTATTGTAGGAATAGAAATAGATCCAACATTGCTAGCTGATGTGGTAACTGCAGCTTTGGTAGTTGTAGAAGTTGGGGTAGGGGTAGCAACAAAGTAGATGGTGTCAACTGTACTGGATCCATCGTGGCCAATGAAAGTCTTGTACTCGGTTTCATATGTGGTCAAAGCATCACCACTGGTGGTGACTGAAGTTTCAGTGGTGTGTCCAGTGGTTGGGAATGGAGTGGCAACATAAACAACAGTGTCAATTATTTCTTCACCATTACTGTTTGTGAAAGTGAATGATGAAGTGGCATAAGTAGTTAGTTCAGCAA
>JAJMDH010000095.1:113921-174263 GCA_030573455.1 Hanseniaspora pseudoguilliermondii | reverse complement strand
GTGTCTCCACTCACAATTAACTTGAAGGAGGATCATGGATCCAGCAAGGAGCCAAAAATATTGACCAAAAATTGGATTCTTGGAGACAGAAAATTGGAAGACAGCTTTTATCCAAGAGGATTAGTCAACCATGGAGTCACATGTTACATAAACTCTGCTATTCAATCATTGTTGCACATACCAGCTCTTCAGAACTACTTGATTGATTTATATTTCAACAAAGAAAAATATCCGGAGATATCTACAAACAGTGTCACTTGGCAACTAGCGGAAACATCCAAAAAAATGTGGCAATGGACCAGCAACTCTGTTATAAAGAACAATGCCAATGACTCGGATGATGAATCCAAGGGCAACTTGAGAATGAATTATAGACTAGATCCAAAGAAACTCATCAGCAGACTGGAGGATATCAATTGCATGATGTCTGAATGGGAACAGGAAGACTCACATGAATACTTCATGTCCTTGATGTCCAGATTGCAAGAGGACTCTGTTCCTAAAGGAAAGCCATTGAACGAATCCATAATTCATCAGATTTTTGGAGGGAAATTCAACCAAAAAATTAAATGTGGTGAGTGTGGGGAAATAAGTATCACTCAGCAACAGTTCTATGACCTATCATTGGTATTGACCTCTGGTGAAAATTCCAAAAATGAGAATGCTGCCGGTGACAGTGATGATGAAGCTGAAAAGGTTATAGAATTGGATGACTGTATTGAACAATTTTTCAAAGATGAAATAATCTCTGATGGCTATAATTGTGAGAAATGTGGAAAGTCCAACAAAAAGTCTATAAAAACCACCAAAATTCAAGAGGAACCAGAGTATTTGTGTGTTCATTTGAAAAAGTATGAATTTGATGGCAACGAATCCAAAAAAATGAAACAAAAAGTTGAATTCAATAAGTATTTGGATTTCAATGGTTATAAAGTACACGATAAAAACAGAACAACTCCCTCAATTTATCAATTGATATCAGTTACTTCACACACAGGGAGATCCTTAAGTTCTGGTCATTACACCACAAAGGCGTTACAGCCAGATGGTAGTTGGGCCAGATATGATGATGACTTGATAGAAAACATCACTGAAAAGGATGTTTTGGAAAGAACCAACGATGCTTACTACTTGGTATATGCCAGATTAACTCCTTTAAAGGATTTGGATGCTGCCATTGATCCATTAACTGTAGGAAGTGCTGGTAAAACAAATGTCAAGAGCAATACACATAGCAAGAAGAAGAATGATTCCAAAAATCCACCACATTTCTCACATAATCAAAAGAGAGATAACAATGGCAAGTTCATCTCTAAAAAGAAACAGGACTTTGATCATAAAAAGACCATGAGTAATAAAATGAGAAAGCTCAACAAAAACAAGATGAGAAAGGATGGTAAAACCAAGTCCAGACGTTAATAATTAAATTAGTATTTTTTTTTCTTTTTTTTTTTTTCTTTTTAAATTAAAAGTAATATTATCTTTTATATGTAAGTATCACACTTTAACTATTTGAATTCTTCCTATATATAAGCATATACGAATGAATCAGACTATTTACAATCCAAAAGCCACTTGTTTCACAAAAAAAGTTTTTATTATTCTCTTCATAAATAACTAAATCTTAAAAGCTTTCTTAACGAACAATCTCAATTCCCATACTCTTGGCTACACCTGCAATATTTCTACAAATCTGCTCAAGGTCTGCACTCTTGTAAGACTCATCGTTCTTTTTAATTTTGGCTATTTCGTAAACGTGCTTGTAGCTGACCTGTCCGGAGACTTCCTTGCCTACACTTCCTGTGCACTTCTTGATATTGGCTGCTCTCATCAACAGGTATCCTGTAGGTGGAGTGGTGAACTTGAAGGTGTATGTTCTGTCTTCCTTGATCTTGATCTTCACAGGTATAGGCACATCAGCCATGAACGGAGATGTGACTGCATTGAACTCCTTGCAGAAGTCTATGGCTTTGACACCCTTGGAACCTAGAGCTGGACCGATCGGTGGTGTTGGTGTTGCCTTGGTGGCGTTGATTATAAGTTTTACTGTATGCATAAGTGGTATATGTACGGTATGTATCTGTAATTACACTTTTCAATAATCATGGAAAATTAAAAAGAAAAAATGAAGTATATAAATTGCTTTTCTGGTGAAGTTGGCCAACTAAAAAAAAAAAATAAAAAAATTTTTTTCCATAAAAAATGTCGCTTTAGGAGTATCACGTGCTGCCCAACTTTCTTCCTTAATAATCTAATTTCAATACGATACATAAAAGAAATGATGACTGTTTATCAAATATATAATGTCTACAATTACAAACATCTACCTATTTTTTGTTTTTTTCCAAACCAGCTATGTGCGCAACACTCTGGTCAACTGTGGTGTGAACATGGTTTTCTGGATGGCTGATAACAGTGCCTTCGTGGTCAAGGTAACACATCTTGATGTTCTTGACAAATGGATCCTCCATAATCTCTTCAATGCTGGCTCTTCTGGCTGGGGCCAGCTCAACCATTCTTCCAATAATGTGTCTTGAGGACTCAGGCAGTTTGTGCAATAGGGATTGAGGACCTATCTTCAAGTCATTTGGATTGCTTGGGTTGTTGCTAGAAGCTGGCTTTTCCACAACGTCGTCGTATTGGGGCGGGAGAGCAGGCTTGGCAACCAGTTGAGACAGGGAGTCACAATCCCTTCCTGAGCAAAACAACTTGAATGAAGGATCCTTGAGCTTAGGGATTTTCCAAGGGAACTGCTTGATGGTCAAGCACACAAAGATCATGGCAATGGACCAGATGTCCACAGGTCTAGGGTCGTATTTGGAGAAGATACAAACCTCAGGAGGTAAGTATGGGTCTGAACCAACTATTCCTGATGCTGTAACGAGCTTGTTACTCAAGGGGTAGCTGAACACAACAGCAGCACCGAAGTCAATAAGCTTGACGATACCATCCTTGTTCAACACACAGTTATCCAGCTTCAAGTCTCTGTGAGCCAACCCAATTGAATGCAAGTACTCAATACCATTCAAAATTTGCTTGAAGCAACAACACGTTTCCTCAAAGGACATCTTGTTACTTGTCACAATGGCAAACAGATCATAGTCACAGTACTCCATGACTTGCAGCATTCTGTTGTTTTCATAAACGAGCTCAATGGTCTCCACTATGTTTGGATGCTTGAGTGAGATACCAATGCAGAACTCAGCATTGATTTTCTTTATGTAGTCTCGCTTCTTCTCACTCTCGTACTTGGCCCTGAACTCCTTGACGGCAAACTGTTTCTTGTCTATGTTACGTATGGCTATGGACACACTACCCCCAGCACCTGCTCCCAGCTGGTCTCCTGTCTTTGTGTATCTCTTAGAGAATGGCAGGTGTGATGAGTGTTGGATGGCCTGTTCTACCAACCCATGTGATGCCTGTGAGGGTCTTCTGGCCTTGTTCTGCTCGCTTGTGTATGTGTTATTGCTGCTTTGATACAGTATGTCAGTGTTTCCCAGGGATGAAGGTCCCTGGAAGGTTGAGCTTGAAACAGATGATCTGCTCTCTCTCTCGCTTGCAGTTTTGCTGGACTTTCCTTGGTCATGCGTGGCATCAGTGGCCCCATGCTTAGGTTGATTGACTATGGCATGGGTGTTGAATGTTGATACACTCGGCTGTGCCTTTGAACTGTCGTTGTTCTTTTTGAAGTACCTTGTGAAGGAATGAGATATCTTTGAAGAGCTTGGTGTGGACCCACCAGATGAATAGGAACCTGTTCCTGATGTCTTGATTGATAATCCATTTCTTTGATTGTTGTATATACTTTCCTGTCTGCTCTTTGGAGGGGTGTTGATTTCACCATTCTTATCACCTATGGAAGCACTGCTTGAGTTTGTGTTGTTCTTCAAGCTTGAAGTGAGCTTGGAAGCTGCTGGTGATGAGGATGGCTTTGGGGATGAAGACATTGTCGGATCCTTTTTAGAATTAAACAATATGTTACCAATGGATCCGGTTTTGCTAATCATTGTTGTTATACCAGAGTTAGCAGGAGATGACGAATGATTGAAGGATGGCTTTCTATTAAAGGATGACGAATGATTGATGGTCTTGGAGTTATCCTTATAGCTCCCATTCCCGTTGGATGATGCGCTGCTAAAGTAGGAGTTGAATGAGTTTTTCTTTGCAGATGAACTACCACCAAAGCCATTTTCATTGGACCACGACAAGTTACTCATTTGCTTTTCGTGCAGCTTTTGCTTTGACAAAACAAATCTGGCCTCCACATTAGCCACGTGTGGAGATCTTATTACATTGGAGTCAATTTGAGAAACGTTTGCAGGCATCAAGTCAACAAATGAACTGGAAGTTGAGTCAGACCCCAAAGATCCATGGTGGCTTGAATCGTTATCGGTTTCGTACTCAGGCATGTTGATCGTTTGGGGCATCGAGTTTTTATCAAAGCCACCCGCTTCCCTTGGTGGTGCAGCATTGAATCCAGAGGAGATGTGGTCTGGAACAGAATATGGAATGCTTGATGATAAGGAAGGATAGTTTTTTTGTGAGAATGAAATGTTGTGGTTTTTTCTAGCCTGGTTAATATTGTTTGTATTGGCAATCAATGAATCATTATGTTGAACACTAGAGCCAAAGGCCACGGTGTGTGCATTGTTTGTAGTAATAAAAGATTGAGAGAACGGAGAGTTCATATCGTTGTTTGCAGATTGATTTTTGTTTGAGCCTATATGAATACCGTTGAACTTGTTGTTCAAGTTTGTATAGCTCTCGTCCTCACTGACACTGTTAGAGCCCTCGGAGGTTATGATGTTTTCAGTGATGCTAGTCTTTGGGTTATCGTTGGCAGAAGATTCGCCAACAACACTGGAAGAACTGTTGGCTTTGTGCTGTTGTTTTAAAAGTTCTGATAAGGAGGATTTTGTCTTTGCGGGGTCATTGTTGACAACCTTATCACTAGATGACATAATAAGTAGATTCTTTTTTTTGGTTATATGAATCTAGTTAATTCTTATATTATAATTACTGATAAAAAACTTGTGTAGCTTCAAGAACATACGACTTCCATGAGAATACTGATAGAGTCATATTTATTTTGATGCTATTTTTTGCAATGTTAGCAGTTATTCTCCAGTGTGGTAAAAACTACAACAAAAAAAAAGGGAAAAAAAAACTGTGTTTGGAGGGGGTTAGCGTGTATTATCGTGCCGAGGGGGTAAACAATTCAGAGGAAATAAGTTTGAAAATTTTTTTTCTTTGGTTGTAAGAAAGTCCATAAGCGTAATATATTTTCAAATAATGTGATAAAACTCTGTCGGATAATTGATCACTGGTTCTTGAGACATTAATAGATCAACAAAAAATATAAGGCTACTGCTTAAAAAAAAAAAAAAATAAGAGATTGCGATTATGAATTTTGTTTCACACTTGTACGCATCATCAGATCTAATCTGCTTGTTACTTTTAGCTTTAACAAAGAGTGTATCTATTTTTTTTTTAAATTATATCAAAGTTTTATTCCTTTACCTTAATATATACATTATACCATTTCAGACAACTCATTGTAAGCCTTACTTAATCTTTCAACTTGCTGCTTAAGCTCTTCTATCTCCTTGTTCTTTTGTTCTATTAGTTCATCTGATCTATAATCTTTGGTAACAAACTCGGTTTGTTCCACTATGTTTGCTTCGTCATCAAATCTTTCGTTTGTGTTGAATACACATCCTGTTCTGACATGTTCCTTGATGTATTTTTCAAAATCATTTCCTACAACACTCACTTTGTTTGTCGAGATTGGGTCATTCAATAGATTTACCTTATGATTGTTTTCAACAACTTTGCTCAGGTTTGGTAGCGTCATGTCCGATATAAATGCCTTACTTGATGAAAGTTGATTCAGCTTCAACGTGTAAACCTCATCTATGAATATACCTTCAGATGTGTCTGATCTTACATTCAACCCTAAAGGAGTCCCGATATCCTTGATGACTTGTGAAGTGCTGATGTCAACGAACAAACAAGACTGACCAACTTTCTTTCTCCCCATTACGATTCCTGTGGAGTCCATGCTGATTTTCAATGTGTTGGCTCCCTTGGCTACCAATCTACAGGATATGATACCTCTTCTTAGTAAATTCATTAAGGTGTCGTTACTCAAGTCCAAATCCTTTTCTAATGTACAGTTGTACAGGCTTACTTTATTCTTGTTGCTGTTGCCTTGCATAGGTAGGGAGTGTAGATTGGAGATTTTACCCTGGCCCATGGAATATATCAAGGGTAATTCCCATATTTCCGCATTTTTCAGAACACAGATGGCAAATCTGCCAGCATGATCTATGTCAAACTGCAGAACAGCTTGTGGGAATGTAAACTTACTTACCAGCACCAAATGGTCGACTGTGTGTTTTGGCTTTTGTTCCTCCTTTGTTGGTGTGTAGTTAGAGACAAAGTTGTAACAGCAAACTGTACCGTCATCACCAGTGGATAGCAAAACAGACTCGGACTTGTCAAAGACAACATCCTTGACTCCAACCCCCTGATGGTCATTGAACACAGACACTGGCTTTATGTCATCATCGCTGCTGTTCAACAAATCCAAAAGACTCCATAAAACAAATCTTCCATCATCGGCCATGGTGATCACCATGTTCTTGCTCTCCATGAACTTGATTTTGTTTATTGGATTGTAGTGGACTTTACCCATAGGAATGGTGTTGATCAGGGAACCTGAGGACAAGTCATAGACGTAGATCAATGTTCTTGTGGGCTTGACGGCAGAACCTATCAAGTAGTTGTTCTTGACAAGGATCAGGTTGGTCAATGGCTCTGGAGTGGGCAATCTTTGCAAAACAGGAATTTCACCTGTCTTGTTGGCATTGCTTCCCTTGTTCAAGTTTTCATTTTCCTGTATTTTGTATGTGTTGATAATCGCCTTGTCCTTAAAGGAAACAAATATCAAAGACTTGTCTTCGCTTAAACATACACTACTACATTGAGATGATTGCTTTAGTAGATATTGTACTCCTAAGGTTTGTGGGTGTAGAGATGAGATACCTACACCGTATTCGGTATGGAAAATAGCTCTTTCATCCATTTTTTTTTTTTTTTGGGGTTCTTATCTCTTTTTTTGGTGATCTATTTAAAAGATTAAGGTTTAATTATGAGATTATGTTATTCAAAAAGTCTTTCTATATAATCATAATTTGCAAAAAAGAACATGTAAGATGTTGAAGGAAAAAAAAAAAAGTACCCAAAGTGATAAATTACCCAATTAGGCAATTCTCTCCTTTGCCTACCTCTGAATCCTCTGTTTTTATTCAAAAAAAAAAAAAAAAAGAAAGAAAACTAGGACCACGCATGAATGGTAAGCCCAGCACGTGCCTTGAAGAGAAAAACACACACACATTGAAATCATATGAGCTATTTCCAGAAATAAAAATACATAACTAAAAACACATTTTGTATAACACCTATAATAAACAGAAAAAATTAGTAGACTAGCAACATCCCAGTTTGGCACAGAAGCCCACTTCTTCGCTTTCGTTGTCGTTATGGTCATTTGCATTATTGACTTGTCCGTTTCCTTGTGCAACAGGCTTGTTCATGTAGTATCCCTGTTGCTGGTAAGCAGGCTGCTCGTATTGGTTATTCTTGAGCATGTTTGTGGTGTTGTACCCCTTCTGGTTGGCAGTGCCCTGGTAGGTGGTTGAAGGCTGCTGCATGCCATTTTGTTGCTTCTGCTGTTGATTCATGTATTCTTGGTAGTATTTCTGTTCCAATTGCTTTTCATAGGCCTCGTATGAGTTTGGATCCAACTTGGACTCTTGCTGCTGGTTGTTAGATGCAGTCAAAGCAGCAGCGGCTGCAGCTGCCTTTTGCTGCTGAACATCCTTCAATGCTTGCTGTTGCTTTCTTCTTTTATCGTTTGGAGGGTTTGGCTTTCCGTAACCATGAAGATTTGGCTTTTTGTTGATGTTGTAGTCCCATCCAGCACCGCCGTTCAAGTCCATCCAGTCATAGTGGCCATCCATTTTCAAGTCTTGTTCCTTTAGTGCACTGATCAATAGTTGCCTGTAACCTTCGTAGTCAGGAACCTCTTCAAATTCTAAGTTTCTTACAATGTCCAAGTACCTACCAAATTGTATTGGAACACCTTGGGCCAAGTCGTAGACATTTGTTTGTCTCTTCTTTTCACCAATCTTTTCATACTTTTGTTTATTATTGGCTGCCTTCAATCCCTGCCAAGGCAACTGTCCTCTTAAAAAATAGAAGAAGACGTGGCCAAGAGCCTCCATGTCGTCTCTTCTACTTTGTTCTCTACCAAGATGTGTGTTGATGGACATGTATCTGGCAGTTCCACTTAGAGACTTTCTTTCTCTGTAAGGGATGTGTTTCTTCGTATGAGGATCTCTGTACAACTTGGCCATACCAAAGTCAATTAGATGAACCATGTCGGCTTCATCGGAGCCTTTTCTTCCAATCAAAAAGTTGTCTGGCTTGATGTCTCTATAAATCAATGAGTGTGAATGCAAACGCTCCATTAGGGAGATCATTTGAACAGCAACTTGAACAGTTGTTTTGATGGAGAATCTTCTACCACACCACTCAAACAAGTCCTCCAAGGACGGACCCAAAAGATCAATGACCAAGATGTTGTGCAGTCCTTGTTGGCCCAAGTAGTATGCGTTGGGGATACCCTTACAGCCTGCAAGGATTCTGTAGGTTTTGTATTCTTCTCTTAATTGTGGGGCTTCAGCCTTCTTTGGCTCAAACTTGATGGCAACTTCAGTGCCGTTTACCAAGTTGATACCCTCAAACAGAACACCAAATGATCCCTCACCAATTTTCTTGCCCACTCTGTAGTGTAAACCAACAACCTTTTCTTGATTGTTGGAATTTATGGAAGAAACTGTGGTGTTGCTTTGCTTTATGTTTACTTGGGAGGATGCTAGGTTCTGGGAAAAACCTTGACTGTTTGATATACCAGCACTGTTTGTATTGTATTGATTATTCATTAGGGTTATTAGATCAGCTAGTTATTCTTGTGTCTGCAAATCTTTGACTAAAGTAGAGAAGGTAAATAAGTAAGACAGGACTGTTAAGAAAGGAAAAAATAATAATGATTATTGGTTGTGTTTGTATATAGTTGAATTTTGTATGTTTGAGACGTTAAACAGTAAATATGTAGATTTAAATGGAGGGGTGTGTGTGTGTGTTTTTTTTCTGTAAATTTGAAAACATTTCCTAGAATAAAAAAAATTTTCTTGGGTTTTTTTTTTTTTTGATTTCTGAAACATTTAGTCTTGCTGCACGGGAAAGAAAGCTGTGCTGACTTGTGAAGTATTAAATACAGCCTGTTTGAATTGTAAGTACACAGTATTGATGTTTGAGTTGCATGATAACAAATATATGTGTTTAGTAAAAAGTGGTGATATAGATCACTTGTTACAAGAGTTACTTATCAATCCATTTTTTTTATTTTTGTACGTTCCTATTCATTATTAACTAATTGATGGAAATGGTTTTCTTTATAAAATCTTACACAAATTTGATCATTTGGAATCGTTGTGAGGGGGAGCCCGAAAAAAAAAAATTAATATGATCGTGAGTACAGAACACACACGTGATGAAACTGCGTGTTAACTTTAATTGGTAGCGTATTCGGAGATACTATTTTAAAAATAAAATAAAAAAAACAAAGAAAGAGATAATACTAAACATCTGTGGATAATTTGGAAAAGTCAAACGTTTCTTTTTTTTTTTTCTTCTTTTTCTATATTCTATATTCCTTTTTCTTTTCAAATAACCGTTTTGTTGCTTTTCACAATCCTACCAAATCTATAAAATAACTTTATTCAACATTTACAAATATTATATATTCATTTATCATTAATAAAAAGAAACCCAAAAAAAAAACAAAATACAATAACAATCAAGTAATGTGCCAATATCCTGACCATCCCTTATCCCAAACACAAGTTGATTTCTTAACTGAAATTCCAAAGTGTGAACATCATTTACACATTGAAGGAACCCTGGAGCCTAAATTGTTATTCCAACTAGCCAAAAAGAACAATATCACCTTGCCGGAATCATTCCCAAAGTCTCACGAAGAATTAGCTGAATCTTACAACCATTTTTCAAACTTGCAAGATTTCCTGGATGTCTACTACATAGGCTGTAATGTTTTGATAACTGAAGATGACTTCTACTTGTTGGCCTTGGAGTACTTGACCAAGGTTTCAAAGCAAGGTTTGAAGCACACCGAAATTTTCTTTGATCCTCAATCACACACCTCAAGAGGCTTGTCCATGGACTTGGTTTTCAATGGGTTGCAAAGGGCCTGTGATGAAATTCAAAGCAAGTGCGGTATCACCACCAAAGTCATCATGTGCTTGCTGAGACACTTGCCTGCCAATGACTGTTCCACAACCATTGACGAAGCCGCTCACTTGATCAAGAGTGGGAAGATCCACGGCATTGGTTTGGACTCCTCAGAAAAGCCATTCCCTCCTGAGATCTTCGAAGATGTTTATAAAAAGGCCAAGGGCTTGAACGAAAATTTGAGACTTACTGCTCATGCCGGTGAAGAAGGTGATGCCTCATATATCACCAGAGCATTGGATGTTTTGAATGTTGAAAGAATCGACCATGGTGTTAGAAGTTTTGAAGATCCAAACGTCATTGAAAGATTGGCTAAAGAACAAGTCTTGTTGTCTGTTTGTCCATTGAGTAATGTTGTACTAAGAGTTGTCAAAAACGTCTCTGAACTTCCTATCAAGAAGTTTTTGGACGCTGGTGTTCCATTCAGTATTAACTCTGACGATCCAGCCTACTTTGGTGGATACATTCTAGACAACTACTTGGAGGTTCAAAGAAGATTCAATTTGTCTAAGCAAGATTGGAAAAAGATTGTTACAAACTCTGTCAATGGTTCCTGGTGTGACAACACCAGAAAAACAGAACTGTTGAAAGAGCTAGATTCAGTAATGATGAAATATGATGATTTTTGATTTTTTTTTTCTTTTAACTAAAAATTCTAACGGACTATTATGATTTATTCATGGGGGTTTTTTTATATATACCTTTTACTTGCTTTCTGGCTTTTTAGCGGCCCTTGCCTTCAGTTGATTCATTCTTATAGTTCTTTCTATGTCCATTTTGTTATTCTTAGATGTAAGCTTTTCTCTTCTGCTTTCAGAGTTTCCTCCACCACCAACAGTCAACTCAACCTTGATTTTTCTATCTCCTATCATTCTTCCATCTTGCAACAATGCGATATCCATTCTCTTTTGGATCTCCGATGCGTATATGGAAGCATCAACTTCAACTTCCTTTCCTTCTATCTCAATATGGTCCTTTTCATCCTTCTTTATGGTTGCTGGCTTAAACTCTAGGAACGCTATGCCCTTGTCTGGTCTGTATCTGATCGCATCGGGCTTCGATGTCTTGAATATCTTTTGTAGATCCTGGTGTGTGCACTCACGGCCTAGCCCACCAACAAACAGAAGAAATCTTGGTGTATGGTCGTCTTGTCTGGGTCTACCTCCTCTTCCTCTTCTGGTTTTACGCTTTTTCTTAGGTGGTTCTTCAGCAGGTTCTGTCTTTGTAGTTTCTTGTGGTTCAACTTTGGGAGTTTCTTCCTTTGTTGGTTCAGGTTCCTTTCGTTTATTTTTGAATTCTAAGGTTTTCAGTTGTTTCTTAGTTAATTTCTTTTCTTCTGCCATTGTGGGGGTATATTTTTATTCTTGGTTTTATCTTTGGTTTTGAAAATAAAATTAATTTAGGGGGTTCATTTTTGTTTCAATTATACGTTAAATATTATTCTAGTTTTATTATTTAAAAAAAAAGAAACTAGCTAGTTTAAAAAGAAAACAAAAAAAAAAAAAAAAAAAAAAAAAAAAAAAAAAAAAAAAAAAAAAAAAAAAAAAAAAAAGCAACTTTCTCGGATTTAAGATAGTCATTTCCATCAATTTCAGATGTTCACCACACTGAGGTAGTAACCTGTTTCTACTAACAAACTTTTTTGATTGTTTCGGTGTATTTATCACTAATGATAAAACAGGTGTGTTAAATAACTTATCTCAAATACATATCCCATTCCTCATGCTCATAAATATAATATAGAAAGAAAAATTACAAAAATAGTGAAACAATGAGATTGAAATAATATATAGCTGAATTATGTACTTTCATACCAGGAAGTTGCATGTATGTATTGTGATATCATTGATAGATGTTTGTGAATCTACAGTAGAATCTTAGAATTGAAAATGACTAATATAATGTCTTTAATTTGGATAATTTATATCAACACAACTGTTTGTATAATGATTCAACAATTTGTGTCCTTTTTTGTTTCCCCTCATTTTGGTGTACAGGGCAGTGATATATTTTGCTTGATCAGAAAATATCAATAATTTTTGAAAAAGGGAATAACTCAAAATGTGATTTTTTCATTTTCATCTTCATCAGAATCGGAGTCTATGTCAATTAATGAATTTTGATAGTTATTAATCAAATGATTTTGTCTTTCATATTCCATTTTACAGAAGTTCAATATCAGTAAGCTCAAAAGTAAAACGATGTTGTGTATTTGTAACTTAACATCGGTTTTATTGTTATAACGCCAGCATACAAATATCTGGAATATGTTCAATGAATGAAATAGATAGTTCAACATTTTGTTGTTGGTGATGTTTGCTATAAGCACAATAGAACTTATCAGGTACAATATGTTAGTTAATATAGCAACAGTTGAGTAAGTTAATGATATTAAAGTGTATCCACAGAGTAGTATGTTGACAAATAATATGATTAATAGTGTTATGGAGTATTTGAAGTCTGTGTGGTGCATGTTGGGGATCATGTTTATTTTTTTTGTATGTATGTGACAGTCCGAATAAGTAGTTGTGTTTGTAATGGTTTGTATCGGTTAATTGCTATATATTATTGTAAGCGTAAACATGTTGATATCTATATAATAGTAAATAAAATACATTTTATTTTTTTTAAAACATATAATTATTACAGAGTATACATATGGTTATTATATATTTGACATCTAATCAAACCACATAATGTCTTTTTTTTTTTTTTTTCGTTACTCCTTAAATTTATTATTAGTTAACATTCTCATGAGCATTTTATTTTATTTTATTTTTTTTTTTTACGGTTGTGAAATTGTAAAGAAAACAATACGAAACTGTTAGTTAGCCCATATTCAACTTTATTTAACGATTGTTTCTTTTTTCACTCCTTAAAGCTATTATTAGCTGTAAGACAGTTGACAGTCATAGCTCGCAAATAATGCTATTAACTTCCCATGATAAGTTAAATGTCATTGTTGAACTGGATAAGAGATTATTGATAGCTAATTGTTTTATAAATTTAATATTATGTGTTAATAGTAATTACATTGCACACCCTTAACTAATATCAATAATTTGTAAAGTATACGCACATGGGTTCTGTCCAATTCTTACAACTTTAAAATCACGGAATTAGGAGGAGGAAAACACACACACACATGGATGCGGAAATCAAAAGACACACGTGCGCAGATCCCATTAATTTAAGCCACATGTTCTTCAATCAATAATCCCTTAAATCAAACCCCACACACATGTTGTTCAATCCAATAAACATTTATGGCTATATAACAAAATATAATCTTAATTTCCAACTTTTGGTTTAAAGAATCTGCTTTCTTATTACTTTATTACCATATTCTTTCCAATGTCGTAATACATGGTGTTAACCAAATTCTAAACTTAAAGTGATGTTTAAAGCTCGTACTATTAACAAAAATATTAAATCAATATCTAATAATGAAGATAACTTCATAAACAGTAAAAGCTATGAAAGTGACTTAATTTTTACTTTCAACTCGCCTATCAATGACAACGATGTATTCTTTGATAAGCATAATCTCACAAAGCTTTCAAGAGACTCCAATGCATTAAGTTATTCCATTCCTACTAATACCTTTATCAAAAGAGAGAGAAACCATAACATTGATGCAGATGCTCAATCCGAAGAAACTATTGAGATAGGCTCATTTAACTCAAACATGACTCAAGAAATACCCTCCACCCTGATGATGAATGTTAACGATCCGCCCGCATATGAAAATGTTACTGAATCCAAAGCATCCTCCTTACCAAAATATAAGCATATAATAAAAGATAACCCAAGTAGTAAACTGAATACAAATACATTGAAAATGCATGAGATCTTGGAATCTGAAAGATACTTAGCCATGCCGTCAAGACACTCCATGTCCTTGAAGGATTCATTTGACTTCAGATTAGTGTCAAAAGCAAAGGATAATGGACATAACCAAGAATCCTATATGAATAATGCGGACAATTATTCAAGCTCCAGTGATGAGGAGTTCCTAACAACTTCCAAGAATAATAAAGAGCAAAAAGTCAAGCAAGTTGATAATATGTTGCTAAAAAAACAAAATAACAGTCAAGACTGGTTGGTTACACAATTTTTAATTGATGAGTACTCAGTGCATGGGCGTGCTTATGAAAATAAAAGAAAGAAATCTATTCATGGGTTTGGTATGCTACAAGAAGATATGTTTGATAGTAGCAGTGATGAAGAATAAATAGGTTAATTATATAGTCTACTACGTAATTATCTTTTATGTTTATGTTTATGTTTATGTTTGTTTTTTTTTTTTTTTAGAAGTTTTTATCAAATATCGTAGATAGCAACGGTAACAAATATATTTAGAAACTTTTTTTTTTTGGTTTTTTTGTGA
Organism: Hanseniaspora pseudoguilliermondii; assembly: GCA_030573455.1. Lineage (NCBI taxonomy): Eukaryota > Fungi > Ascomycota > Saccharomycetes > Saccharomycodales > Saccharomycodaceae > Hanseniaspora > Hanseniaspora pseudoguilliermondii. The sequence goes on along the minus strand of JAJMDH010000095.1, from coordinate 159,496 downwards.
AATCTAAACTGTTAAAGTCTAACCTAAAATTGGCATTCATAAATACACACTTGATCAACTTTTTGGACATTAACTGTGATTGTATAATGCTATTATTGAGGTACGCAGAATGAGCTATTGGAATAACACATTATGGTCACCAATCCTCTTCACTTAATAATGAATCCTTACAGCATCATTGCATTGGTCATCTTTATCAGTAATGTGGCTTATACAATAGCAGCTCCTGTTCCAAACAAATACAAAGATACCAAGGAGACATATCAGCGATATATTTTTTTATTAAACAATGATAACGACCAGCAAAGTAAAATAAATGACATTATCCAGAATCTTCAGGACTATATAAGCCATAGTCTAGGTGGCAAAATCATTTTCAATTACAACATCATCAATGGCTTTTCGTTTGATATAAAAAAGCAAGATCAGACCAAAAACGGTGATCTGAAACATCAATTTAACATGTTATCCAACTATCTCGGCGAAGAACTAGCCCAATATGATTTTGTTTTGGAAAAAGATTTGGTCATCTATTAATTAAACATCTTTTAAGATAAATGAAAATCCTTATCCATTGATAATTTTAATAATTTGTTCATTTGGTTTTTATAAGTTTGATAACAAAAGAATAAAAATATATACCTAATAATAACTTAATTTAATTAATAACACATATAATGAATTGTTGTTACATTTTCTTTTAACGTTCCATGTTGATGTTGTTACCAAACTTGGCATACAAAGTTTTCTTCAGCTCCTTTAATGTTTCTTCCAGATCATCAACCTGTTTGGCCAACTCCTCTTCTTTAGTGTTCATTTCTTCAAGTTCCTTTTCCAACAGCTTGATAATCTTGCCCACCTTCATGTTTATAAAGGCTGAATCACCCAATTTGTATGGAAGCTTTTCGTCCTCATCCATAAGCTCCAACTCCAAGGACAGCTCGTCGATGTATTCCTTTTCATCATGCAGGGACTCAAGCATGACCTTGATCTTTTCCTGTCTTAGAATAAGCTTGCTGAATTCATTGATTTTGCTTTGATCCTCCTGCGTGACTTCAACGTTGTTATCCTGACCTTCAGGTAGTACAGATAATGTAGACATTTATGTAGATTGTAATATTTTGGGTTATATTCTGTTTGTTACTATTGGTGATGGATGTCAAAGAAATGTGTGTATATTTTGATGATTCTGTTAAACACTAATTTTTTTTTTTTCCAAGAAGAAGAGAAAGGCAAAAAAAAAAAATTCTAATCAAATATAACTTTAACTCTTTGGGGGAAAAAAAAAAAACAAAAAAAATTGAATATTTATTACTTGATATATATTACATACCTACTAAACCTGTAGCAGGCAAGTCCCATAGCTCTTTATCGGTCATATACTCCTCATTCAGTCTTTCAAATGCAGCACTCATGTTCTTAGCACCTTGCTCAAAGATTTCGACGGATTCAGCCTTGGCAAAGGTGATTCTCAAAAAGTTGGCTCTGTCCATTGAGAAATCCCTACAAATGGTCATTTTGTAACCTAAAATAGGCAAGCATCCAGTTTCCAACAAGCAACATAATAAATAGTCCATGACTCTCTTGATTTGGTCCTTTCTCTTGGTTTTATCTTCACTGTCTATCCATTCAGGCTTTAGATTAACAACAATGGTGGCGAACATCCCACATGAAGGTTCCAACAGTTGGAAGTATCCTTTTTTAAAGGCCACAGTTTCGTGAATAGCCTTAAACAAAACGTTTCTTCTGTGTGTGTACTCACCGGCAATCTTCATACACCAGTTGAACCACCCATCGATTAAGCTGGCCTTTGAATTAACTTCCTTTTGGTATCTGGTTCCCAATTCAAGCAACAGGTTGTTTGTGATTGATTGGGAAATACCAGAAGCATTTCTGGATGTCATGAATGAGATGTTGGACAGTCTATCAATCAAGTATGTGTTTGCAGCAATGAATCCCAATCTCAACCCTGGAGATCCGACCTTGGAGAATGTTTCCAATCTCAAGACTCTTCCCTCCGTGTCAATGGTCATGTAGCTTGGCTTCAACAGTTCAGAGCAAAAGACATCCAATGTGATAGTTTTGTCTTGGTATGGGTTCTTCAATGGATCCTCAGCATTGTATTTAGGCAATTGCAAGTAACCGTAAGGATCGTCCTCCAAAATCATGACATTGTGTTTACAGCAGATGTCGTAGATTTCCTTTCTCTTCTCCAAGGATTGAGTGACCCCTGTTGGGTTTTGTCCTGTGGCAATTGTGTACAGAACCAACTTCTTTTTCTTTTCTGGATAGTAAGTGGACCAGTTTTCCAACAAGTCGGACAAATACGCAGTGTCAATACCTTGTGATTTAGGATCATCAGACACTTCCAGTTTCACAGGAACACATGAACCCTGGGCATAGCTGACATGGGAACAGATGTTGACAAATGTGAACTCCTCACATAAAACAGTGGTGTTCTCATCAACAAACAAATCACAGACCTTTGATAGGGAATCAGATGATCCTGAGGTGATCAACACATCCCAGTTGTCATAAACAGGTGTGTTGACCTTCTTGATGATTTGTCTTGTGAACTCTCTTAGGGACTCCAAACCAGTGTTTTCGGAGTATTGGAATGCTCTGGCTATGTCTGACTGCTTGTTCTTGACGTCTGATTCAGAGTACAAAGGAATGTCGTAAGAGTTGTAATTTTCCTCCTCGGTTACACTTGAGCCTTCAAGCTTGCCCAAGGAGCCAGGAGCTTCTCTGTATTTGACACTGACATGCTTGAATGGAAACATGGACTCATGTGGCATCCCACCAGCTAGGTACACAGGAGAGGATGATTGCTTCAAACCTTCTGGTAACCCCTTGATTATGTAAAATGGATCAGTGACTCTGTTGCAGTCAAGCTTAGACAAGGTGGATTCAAAGTTAGCTTTGAACTTGTCGTATGATGTGGCGTTTAAATCTTTGTCGGTTGTCATGTTTTTTATGTTTCTTTTCTTAATATAAAAGTGAAGTTGTATGGTCTTTTATTTTTTCAATACATTATTTTATTATTACATACAAATAGTTACAAATGATATTTAATACACATCAGCAAGATTGCTACAAACATAGGCTATATATACTAATACAAAAAAATTTTTTCATTGAAGATCAGATATATAATAAAGTAGAAAAATTCCGCTTTTTATCTTTCAAAACCAACAAATAATATATCTGTATGAATATGTCAATGATCTACCATTTACCTCCTCTTGGAGATATTTTTTTTTTTACAGTTGTAGTGTCTTCAAAACGGTAACTGTCGGTGTTATAATTCTGCCCAGCCAAAAAAGGTAAAGTAGCGTTTTTTTTTTTTTTTATCTCCCCGTTTAGGAGACACTTGTCTTTTTGGTAGAGAAAAATGTTTTGGGTGTAAAATACCGACGCTTTGAGGGTGTATTTTTTTTTTTATATATAACGGATAAAATAGTTATCATAATCCGGAGTTAAGGCCACAATCTTATCTTTTTTTTTACATGCCCACCAATCCAGTTGACGGCAAGCTCCATCTTTCCTTATCTGTGCCATACTCCTCAAAAAACTTCATAATCCCATCAGACAATCCCTTGGCACCCTTTGCAAACTCTTCACCGGAACTGGCCTTAGCAAATGTTATTCTGAAAAAGTTAGCTCTTTCCATTGAGAACTCCTTCGAAACAGTCATCTTGTATCCCAAGACAGGCACAGAGCCAGCCTCCAACACACAGCACAAGCAATAGTCCATGGCCCTCTTGATTTTGTTGATTCTCTCTTGCTTATTGTGAACCTCCTTAACCTCTATGTGGGCAGGCAGCAACTTAATGATGACAGTTGCAAACATCCCACAAGAAGGCTCCAACAACTCAAAGTAATCCTTCTTGAAGGCTTCAGACTCGTAAAGGTAACTGAACAGAACATTTCTTCTGTGTGTGTACTCGCCAGCTACCTTCATACACCAGTTAATCCATCCATCAATGAACAAGGCATCTGGATTTGTCTTTCTGTAGTTATAGGACAGCTCATTCAGCAAGTTGTTCAAAACAGCCTGTGATGGTCCCGAGGGGTTTCTGTTTGTCATGTTGTTGATGTTTGCCAATCTTGAAACAAAAAACTTGTTAGCAACAATGAATCCCAATCTGAAGCCTGGTGAGGCCACTTTGGAAAAAGTCTCCATTCTCAAAACAATCCCACAGTCATCAATGGTGACATAACTAGGTGTTAACAACTTGGTTTTGAAATCATCTATGGTGATGCTATCCTCATATGGATTGTTCATTGGCTTTTCCTTGTTGTAAGCTGGCAATTGTAAATAGCCATAAGGATCATCTTCGATAATGAAAACACCGTGCTTTTTACAAATGTCATAAATCAGCTTTCTCTTCTCATAATTCTCAGTTAAAGCAGTTGGATTGTGTCCAGTTGATATTGTGTACAGAACAATTTTCTTCTGTCTCTCTGGGAAGTAGCTTTCAAAGTTGTCCAGTAAATCTCTCAAGTACTCAATGTTGATACCTTGCTCATCACGGTCTGCAGTGACATTCATTTTGATCTTTGTTATCTTTCCCCCGTGGTAGTAGCAGTTGTGGAAGACATTCGGGTATGTGAACTCCTCCAGCAAAACAGTCGTGTCCTCGTCAACCAGTAACGAAAAGATCTTGTTCATGGAATCGGATGATCCTGACGTCAACACTGTGTCCCACCCCTCATACCCAGGCTTGTTCAATGCCTCAATAATCATTCTTGTCTTTGTCAACACCTCGTCTGAACCTCTGGAAAACTGGTATTGGAAGGCATGTGCTATGTCACTTTCCTCCTCTTTGGTCTTGTACAGTGGGATTTTATACGTCTTATATGGGACGTCTTTGGAGCCACCAGAGTCTAAGCTTCCAGGTGTGTCTGAATACTCAATCTCAATTTCCTTGAATGGGAACAATGTTTCAAAAGGCTGGCCACCAGCAAGAGGAACCAAATTTTTTTTGACTTTAACAGAATCAGGAATTCCAACCAAATCGCCAAATCTTGGACTGGATCTAGCACCATCAATTTTGGAGATCTTATCAGCGTAAATACTTTTAAACTTTTTAATGTCAGTCATCTTGTGTTATATTGTTTTTTTGGGGGGTTTTTTTTTTTTCTTTGATATTAAGAAAATGCTCTTTACTGTTGTTATTGATGTGATTGATATGTATGTTATTGATTTATATATGAATGTTGTTTCATATAATCTCTTGTCTCTCTATGAAATAATAGATAATGTTTATAATACCGACATTTTTGCCTTCATTCTACTTTTCTTAAGCTATAAAAGGTTATAGTTATTGAATGATCTCAATTAATTTTGAACTTGCTGTCGTAACAGCGAGCTTATTTTTTTTTTGGTATCTTAATCACGCTTATCAGCAGCAAGTATTTTTTCAATTTTTTGATAATTTGGTCTTGATTATCTGTATTAAATTCCGACGGAAACAGCAGAATTGTGGTTTTTTTTTTTATATACAAGAATGTGCAACCTTAAATGAGTCTAGATATGACTCGATGTTTGATCAATAAAACCCCTACTCAATATATATAAATTTTTTAGTTTATTGAAATCTATTAGCATTACCATTTTTACATATCTACTTTAATTATTTTTAATTATATAATTTATACAAAGTTTTTTATTAGTTTGAAATGTAAATTTTAGTATGTTGCGCATGTGATGAGATATCAACATTTTGCCATTCAGTTGCTTTTTTATTATTATTTTGTGTAGCGTTTATTTATTATTTTTTCAACAAAAAAAAAAAATTTTTTTCTTTTTTCTTGTTCTCGTGACCACACCGTTCGAAATTTGGAGTGTTGGGTTTTTAGGGGATATATTTTTTCACATTCCCAACGAAGGTCTGGTGTTCATTCATCTCCAACATATTCCCTTTTTTTTTTAGTTTTATATATTCTTGAACATTAATTATCTCATTTAATTGTTCCAATAAAAAGATAAAACAAAATTGTGCAATCTTTTGTAAAGTTTGAAACATAAAGAGCAAGTAGCATCAAAACCATTAATATTACATTACACAAACATGAGTGTTAACAACCAATTCATCACATTCACTTACCCTGCTGGTCCAAAGGATGTTATTGTCACTGGTGACTTCTGTTACTGGCAAAAAACCACTCATCTAGTTCCCCAACATGATGGGTCCTTCTCTTTGACCATGCCATTGGCTTACAAGTCCATCAAGAAAGAAGACGATGGTGACTACTTCTACTTCAAGTTCGTTGTTGATGATAAATGGACCATTGATAGCAGATTTGGAAGTAAGGTTCCTCAAGGTTCAAAAGTTCAAGCTCCTAACAACTTTGTCAAGATTGATGAGAACTCTAAGAGACTATCTTCATTTATTCCTGAATCAGCCTTGCCTTCTTCCCAAGGCAGCTCTGGTAAGAGAAAAGTAAGAGTCAAGAGAAAAATGAGAAAGAATAAAAAAACCGGTGAAACAAGCATTGTTTCTGAAGACCAAGAGTTTGTCAACCAAGAAAACCTAGATGCCGACACCTCCTCATTCACATCCCCATCTGCCACCCCTGTTCCAGAGACCAACGTTAATGCCATTGTAGTCCCAACAACTGAGGAGGCCAAAGAAGCTTTCACCAAGTTTGAAAATAATGATGGAGCTGCTAAGAATGTTGAGCCAGAAGAAAAGAATATTGAGGATGTCAAGCCCAGCTTATCTGTTGCTGGTGAGCCTGGTGTTTTTGTTGCTGATCCAGCATTGCCTGTTTTCAATGAAAAGCCACAGGAAGAAGCTAAGCCTAAGGAAGAACCAAAGCAGGAGCCTGCTGAGGAGATCATTGAGGAGGAAACACAATTTTTCATACAACCTGTTGAACAACCAGAAACCAAACTATCAGTTGCTGGTGAGCCAGGCGTGCAAATAGCCGATGAAACCAACCCAGTATTCACTGAAGTCAGAGATGTTGACCAAAAGCAATTGAATGAGACCTTGAATGCTCAACTGGCTGAAGAACAAAAAGCCGCTGAAGAACAAGCCACTCCTGAACCTAATGTTGTGGAAAGCGCCAAGCCTGAAGAAGTTGCTTCCAAACCAGAGCCAGTTGCTGAAGAAGCTGCTCCAGTTAAGAAAGTGGAGCCAGTAGCCAAGGCTCAGCCAAGTGCACCAAAGAAATCAGACGGTGGTGGATGTTGTGTAATTTGTTAGATTTTGAATTAAAAAATAAAACGTATTTAAGGTAGTGGTACTATTACACACATGAGAAAAAACAATTAACAAGACTGGGAACTAATATTTAATAAAGCAGCAAAGAAAAAGTAATAAGAAAGATTGAAGACACTCTGTTTTTTTTTTTTCAGTTTAAATCACCTTATGTAAAGTTCTAACAATATTGTTTATTATTCGTTGTTGTAGATATTACAAGAAACCTAATAAATATTCTAACATTAACAATTTTGATAAGATTTTTTATTTGCAAAGATTCAGTTTATTCCAAACAAAAACCGTCTATGTCCGGCATGACCTCTTACTTTTATTTTTCTTTTTTGGTTTCTTTTTTTGCAGCGTATATTTCACTTTTTTTTTTTAACAACTCGGGTAGACTTTTTCATTTATTTCCTAATGTAGAAAGATTCATAGAATACAGGAAAAAAGAAAAGAAATTTCAAATCTTTTTTTTTTCTTTTTCTTTCACTTACAATCTAAGTTATATTTCAATACAATATAGATGCTAGCTTTTGATCGTAGATAAGATAAAAATAAGAAAGGACTCTTTTCACGGCAACCTGTAAACTAAACATTGCGTTATAGATAAACACTAACACAACATGTCTGATTCTGAAGTAGAAAAAAAAGACGTTATTGAAAGCACAGAAGTTGAAAAGGCTTTACAAGACCCAACCAAAAAGAGAAAGGTTGATGATGAAATTGAAGTTGACTTGGGAGCTTCTGTCCCATTGTCCAAGAAGCAAAAGAGACTCTTGAGAAGAGGTAAAATCTCATTGGAAGAAATCAACAAGAAGTTCAACATTGATCCTGAATCCATCAAGGAATATGAACAAGAGTTACAAGAAAAGAAGACCATTGAAAACCAAAAGCAAAAGGCTGCTGATGCTGCTTTTACTGAGGAAGAACCAGAAAAGCCAAAGACAAGTAAGAAGAAGGATGATGCTTCCAAGTTCAGTGTTTGGATAGGTAACTTATCCTTTGACACCAGCAAGGATCACATTCAAAGATATGTGATGGCTAAGGTTGACGGGTTGAGGGAAAAAGACATTGTTAGAATCAACATGCCGTTGGCCAAGAACGACGGAAAGCAAATCAAGAACAAAGGGTTTGTTTACATGGACTTATCAACTGAAGAACTAAGAGACAAGGTCATTGAGCTGAGTGAAACTGAATTGAACGGAAGAAAGCTGCTGATTAAGGATGCCAAGAACTTCAAGGGAAGACCAGATAAGAACGACCCAGTGGCAAACAGCAAGAATCCACCAAGTAAGATTCTGTTTGTTGGTAACTTGTCATTTGACACCACTGATGAGCAACTAGAAAAGCATTTCCAACACTGTGGTGAAATAAAGAGAGTAAGAATGGCCACCTTTGAGGATACAGGAAAGTGTAAAGGGTTTGCCTTCATAGACTTTGTTACTGAAGAGGCCTGTGTCAAGGCCATGAAGGATAAAAGTACCTACAAGATGGCACAAAGACCATTGAGAATGGAGTTTGGTGAAGATAGAAGCAAAAGAAACGTCAAGAAGAAACCAGCAAGATCCACAGGAAGCTTTGAAAAGAATTTCGGAAACAATAACGAGGGTGCTCAAAGCGAAAAGAGAGAACGTTCTCAAGAGTCATCATATGAGCCAGCACCAAAGAAGGTTAGAAGAGAACACCCAGAAAAGAACGGTAGAGTCAAAAGCTCCATAGCATTGGCCAGTGCTCAAAGAGCCAGTGCGGCCATTGTTCAGTCTACTGGTAAGAAGAAAACATTTGATTGATTATTGTTATGTAGTTGCTTAAAAGTATACTGATATTTGTGTATCTCATGTAAAGAGTCTAAAAGCGTTTTTATTTTGTCCCCAGTGTGGTATTTGATTTTGGTGTGCAGTTTGTCACGTGTGGTTGCTGGTAAACCTCCCAGTGCACATGCTTGGTTTAATTTTTTTTTCCTCATACTTTCCAGACTTGTTAAAATAGAAGCAAAACGGGATAACCGTTCCAGATCCATAGCGAGATTCTCCACCCGATCAAGTTTGACTCTCTTTTTTTCTTTTTTTTGGCTACTTTTTTACTACAGAAAGTTACTAATCAATATTTTGAATTCTTTAACCTTTTACATTATTATACAATCTATAACATATATGTACTGATACCAAAAACAACACATTTGCATTCATTAATGCTCTTATTCAAGACCTAACTCTATAATTCCATTTATAACTCTTTCAAGTTACTCACATTCTATTCCCTTCCGAAGTACGAACATACTTATAATATTTCAAAAACACATGGGGTTACCAAATTATAACACAACAGTACAACCATCGTCCATTATACTGAGCTCATCCACTTCTGATACTTTAGAAATGACTGATTCAATATCTGAAAAGCTGGTAACAAGCAGCAGTAGTGGATCATTGTCTACATCTATTTTCACAACCTTTTCAGGATCAAGTATTACCAAAACAACGTCCTTTTCGTCAATAAGTTCAAGCTCACAACAGGGTGTTGTGGTGACTTTAAATGACTCTGATGTTCTGACTTTGGGTGGTGTGACAAAACTCAATACTACAACTTTAAGTCACAATACAATGTTTGAAAATATATCCACATTCTCTGTTGAGCAATACAGTTCAGCTGGTTCAACTAATAATGCCACTGTGGACACACACACTGTTACGAACATATTTTCTGATATTAAAACTGTAACCATATTGAATGCCAGTTATGTAACAACGCAAACACTCCCCAACAGTGAACTTACAACAAAGACCTTATCCAACCAGATCATGACACTGGGTGTTCCTGTGGCCACATACACAACAGTTATGACTGGCCAGGACAGTGAAACAAGTCTCACTACTCCACTGTACTTATCTGGAACAACTTTGTTTCCAGACTATGGATTTGAATATACCCAATTCTTTATTATTACCTCGGATAACGGAAATAAAAAGAGAGATGCAAAGACAACAATCAATAATGACAAACTGATCACAGAGAACACTGTTATGGAACTGCTCATCAATGTTCCAACACAGCCATTGACAAAAACAATCACAACGGATTTCAAGTTCTACAAGTCAAGTCTGAAAGGGCTGATTGATCCTACAAACATGGTTGTTCTTTACAGCCACGGATCCAACACTCATGCGGGTCTTTCCAGAGGTGCCAGGGTTGGTGCCATTGTTGGTGGTGTTTTTGGTGGTTTAGGTCTTTGTTTGATTCTGGCGACTGTCTTTTTGAAGTACATGTACCACACCAAGTATGTTGATGAAGAGCAGGGCATGAAAAATGTGACTGACAATGACACCATTCAGCAGTCGAAATCAAACTTGTCCATGACAGATGGTTTCTCGCATCATTCAGGAAGAAGAGTCAATGTGTTTGAGGAAACAGAGTTTTTGGACTATGCCATCAACGGATCAAAAGGGGACAACCTGTTCTTGAGGGTATTGGATAAACTGAAGTTAAAGAATACTTTCAAAAAAATGCCTTTTATCAATAGCAACCATTCTGGTATAAACGAAATAGTGGATCCTTACAAGGATGAGTTTGACTTCAAAAACAGACATCTCGAGCCACCAATCATTGTCGACAAATCAGCCAGAGACATAGTCAATGAAAGTAATCCATTCAGTGACATCCATGAGTCCAGTCTACAGCCAGGAGCATCTTTGCAGAACCAACTATCAGAACAGGATCTTTCTTTGGTTAACATGACAAATGAGTTGAGCTTCAGAAACGACAACTCATCTGGAAGTCACGATGGAGACGACAACTCAATCATTCTGGACACAGTATCGATGTCAACATTGAGTCCCAGTGAAAGCATCAAAAGACATGGTATGTTAAAGGAAGTTTTTCTATAATGAAGTATATATATCAGTTAATTATTACCAAAGAATGACTCAGAAGTCAGTTTTCCCTCCGACTTCAGTTGTCTAAACTTTATAGAGATTTTGTTTTCCAGTTCATACTTCTGCTTGTACTTCTTGTCCAAGTACCTTTCCAAAATGATTTTTCCCTTTTTGAACTGTTTAAGTTCATCGTATGTCAGTGAGTATGAGTAGCGGCTTTCGATTATGTTGTCAATGTACTCGATTTCACCACTCAGCTTATTGATCTTCTCGCATATGTGGTCATACAGTTTGAGCAGAACATCCATGTTGCTTGGCATGGTTGTTTCCTCGTATGGTGTGTCAACCTCACTTGCCTCGACTTTTTGTATAAAACTTTCTTTGTTTTTATCCACATTCTCAACTGGCTTTACAATGCTTGGACTGGTTTCTTTGCTTTTTGACACAGATACCACTCTGAATGGGCTTTTCGTTTTCGATGATCTTGAAATCTTGTAATCCTTGATGGGTTTGACCTCATCAATAATGGGTACTTGCTGAATGTCAGGAATTGAATGTTCATCGTCTTTATCGCTTGGGTTGACAGAAATAGGTGATGCCGATGTATCCTTTTGGCCTTCCTTGATTGAGCTTGGTCCACAAGATTTCTTTGGTGCTTTATTTGTAAAAACATTGCTTGTGATATTTGGGTTTTCTTCTAATTCCTTAATCTTTTGTTTAACTGGTATCTCGTGTATTCTTCTGCCCTCTTGATTAGTATAAACAGCCCAATTCTTGTTGACTTTCTGTTGTTCCTTTTGTTCCAGAGGCGGAGTTACAGACTTGTTCATATCATCTAGAATATCAATTTTGTCATTTATAATAACATTTTTCAGATCATCTATATCTTGGTCTATTTTATCGCTTATTGTTACATCACTGTTTAAGTAGTTAATTTTATTCTTGTTACTGTTATCTAAATTTTCTAGAAGAATTTCGTTTAATTCGTTAATTTCAGTTTCCATCACTGAAAGTCTCTTGTGAAGATTATCACTTTGATAGTTTTCTTCTTCGCTCATGATTATGTTACTGGTTTTATGTTTGGGTTTTGCAGAGAACCATTAGTTTGTTTTTCAAAAAAAAATAAAATATCTATGTAACAGAAAAAAAAAAAAAACAAAATCAAATCAATAGCAAAAAGAAGCACGTGAGTTAACAAATAATTACCCTGATAAACATACATATATCTATTTTAGGTTATTTCCACTTGCATAGATCCAAAACTTCACAGCTACAGAACCAAAGAGAAAATTTTTTCTTTTTTTTTAGTTTTTTTTTTTTGAAAACTAATTTTAAAATTCAGTAATAAAAGAACATATTTTTATTAACAAAAATAAAATTAATACACAAGCATATTACTAAGCTTTAGAGAAGTATTCAATACTTGGAACCAATTACAATCATACATAATGTTAAAGAATTTCAAGTCCTTGAATCTGTCCAGTCATAGACTTTTCAGTAATTCTAATAAAGCTTTACAGAAGCAAGCTGTATCATCTAAGCAATCACTACTAGGTGACATATCTGGTGACAGCGAAGAGATTCAAGAAGTTTTGAAGACTGCTGATACCACCAAGAGAATCATTGTTCCATATAAAGAAGATCCACAATACCAGAAATATAGAGAGGCGCTATATGTCGGAAAGACAAAGAGAGATGATTTGAAGAAATTGAGAATTCCTATTCTGCCACCAAAGCCAGTTGTTGAAATGAAAGGTGTGGTTTCTCCATTGAAGGCGATTTTGTACAAGAAGAATGTTGAAGAACATGGGTTTTTCAAGTTTGATAAGGAAATTACCCACGAGGGGCGTGTCTATAAGGTCAACTTCACACCTGAAGAGTTGGAGGCCCTGGAACCATCTGTTTATGTTGAGTCATACAGAATCAAGTCCTCCTTGAAGAAGGCATACTTGTTCTTATCCTTTTTGTCACATAAAGACTACTCCAGAAACAACGCAGGTGCAAACATCAACTGGAAACTTATAGAGTACAGAAATAGAAACAACGAATTCAAATTCACAGTTGAAGAAGCCATAACACAATTGCAGTTCCAGAAGAAAAAGCTTGGTAAGGTGACTGCTGATTTGTTGAAGAGAGGGCTGGAAAATGGAGAAGCCTTGAACATACCAAAGGAGAAGTTATACTTGGACAAAATCTGGGTTGGTAACGATGGTGGAAGACAAAAGCAAATTGATATCAAAGGTAGAGGTAGAAGAGGTATACTTGAACATAACTGGATACACATCAAGTGTATTCTAAAGAACTCTGACATTTCCTTGAAGAGAATGAAATACGAACAAGATGTCAGACAATTCAAAAGATTGGAATTGAAAGCAAAGCCTACTCTCTTAAGAGGTCCTGCCAGTGGTGTCTACAAATGGTAAACGCTTTTTGTATATATATCTGCATGTAAATAAAATTACGCCGTACATAACTAAGTTTTTTCTTAAGAGAACTAATAAAAATAACGGAATATATTATTATTTATTTCAGTTTTTATAATATATATTAAGCCTTGGAGTCTGTGGCAGTAGTTGTTGCTGTTGGAGTAACATCCTTTTCCTTAGCTAATTTCTCTTGTTCTTCCTTCTTGATTTCCATGTTGAAAACAGCCAATCTCTTTTGGTAATCCCACTTGGTGTACCACAGACCACCTTGTAAGATGACAATACCAATGATGATGGCCAATAGAATCAAGTTTGAAGCAGCAAGAACTTGTAAACCTTGGTTTTCAGAGACATCCCCCCAGTTTCTGTGCTTACAGGTTTCAATACCTGTCTTGACATTGGTCAAAAAGACACAGACAAATAGGAACAATAGTACAAATGTACCATACTCAAAAAGTTGGTAGTCAGGGTGTGGGTTAACAATTCTTACGATGGCACCTAATAAACCAACTCCGTAAATAACACCGTATATGATGACTGAGCTTTTAGAAATAGAGTTAAAGTTGTTGTAATGTGTTAGGAAGGCGTCAAACTTGCTGACAGGGGCTTCGTGGTCAAACAAAATAGGAATGTCATAGTTCCATTGGGATATGACCATACCTAGAAGAGTGAAGGTTGTGAAGTTGATTAAAATCAAGGAAATGTCCTCGACATCTTTAAATGTTATGTAAGCCATAATGTTTACTTTATTGGTTGATTAAGTTTAATATGTACTAATTCTTTTGGATGAACAGTTTTTGTTGATATACATAGATCTATTAAAGATTATTTACACTATACAATTTAAAAAAAATTTTCAAATAAAAAAAAAAATATACAGTTACGTTGAAATTTGAGTAAGGATGATTAACTTGAGTCTGTGAAAAAAAAAAAAAGGGAAATTATCTTTCGGACATAGCATCACATGACCTTCTTCAAAAACATTACAGAACCACATGATTTTGATATGCTTCAAAAAAAAATATATAGCTTAAGCTGTTGATATGATAGATTTTCTTTGTCAGATTTGAGCAAACACTGCGTATAGGAAATAGTGCAATAAATTGTGAGTTAACTAGTTCATTTTAGTTAAACGTGTGTTACGATTTAGAAGGGACTCTATATTATAATAATCCAGATAACAGTTACTTTTATTTCTCTTGTAGAAATATTCTTTATCTGGAGAACTGTTCTGTTTTTATTGATCACTCTGGGAAAAAAAAAAAAAAATAGATTGATTTTTAGAAGCTCGTTCAATCTAGCGAGATAATCATTTTTTTAATGATCGCCCTTAATTATTTGCTTAGAAACCAACGCACAAACGCATAGATAAGAAAAAAATATATACATTTTTGGAATCACTGATAGTCCTGAGTGTACAATGTATAACTTGGTGACCATGGATAGCATGACTGATGATGACCTAATACTTGATGCATGACTGATTTTGGTCATTCAGTGCAATTGTAAGCCTCAATCAGGCTGCTTCACACTGCATTTGCCTGTGTTTTGTGTGTAGCCTCAGAAATGTATATGTAAACAAAACGTAGATAACCGTTAAGTGAATGTTACAAATTTTTTTTCCACTGCCGCTTATTTTTTTTTTTTTTTTAATTATTTTGCAGTTAAAGGAAAAATATGGAATTACACTATTCGTATGATTATCTCCTTAATATAAAAACAGGAACAAAAAATTGGAAAAATGTATCGATGATGAGGAATTAAATAATCTTTGATTATATAAGTGAACAATTCTTGTGATATTGATTTTTTTGTTTCTTATAAATGTATACACTACTCTTTCCTTTACTTATTAATTAGTCGTTCTTTTTTTTTTTGAAATACTTTTTTATTAAAGAAAAATATTCTCATTTGATCACAACCAACCTAAAAATATAACTCATTAACTGCGTAGTTTTACACAATGTCTACTGTTACCGATCCAAATAGTTTATACGACAAGGGTGACACCGTCTTTGTCATGATCTCAGCTGCCATGGTTTTCCTGATGGTTCCTGGTATAGGTATGTTCTATTCCGGTATGAGTAGAAAGAAACATGCTCTGTCCTTGCTGTGGTGCTCCTTGATTGCACTTTCTGTGACTGCTATCCAGTGGTATCTGCTTGGGTACTCGCTCGCCTTTTCCCACCATGTGAAGTCAGGATTCATCGGATCTCTGGAACTTGGTGGTTACAAGAACATGCAGTTCTGGGGCCAGCCTTCCGTTGTCAGCACCGTTCCTGATATTCTGTTCTCTTCTTTCCAGCTGCAATTTGCTGCCGTCACTGTCATGATCATGCTTGGTGGTGCTGCTGAAAGAGCCAGACTGGGTCCTTTGATCATTTTCGTCTTTATCTGGCTAACTGTTGTCTACTGTCCTATCGCCTGTTGGTACTGGAACCCTGAGGGTTGGTTGTGTAAGTTGGGTTGTTTGGATTTTGCCGGTGGTGGTCCAGTCCATCAATCATCCGGTGTTGCTGCCTTGGCTTACGCTTTTGCCCTTGGTAAGAGACACGATCCTTTAACCTCCAAGGGTGTTCCTAAGTACAAGCCACACTCAGTTTCCTCTGTTGTCTTGGGTATTGTATTCATCTGGTTTGCCTGGTTTGGTTTCAACCCAGGTTCAGCTGGTAACGCCACCATCAGAGCCTGGTTGTCCTGGGCCAGCACCAACTTGGCCGCTGCTGTCTGCGCCTTTACTTACATGATGGTTGATCTTTTGAGATACGGTAAGTTCACCACCTTGGGTTTATGTGTTGGTGCCCTTATCGGTTTGGTTTGTATCACTCCAATGGCTGGTTTCACTCCTGTCTGGGCTGCCTTTGTCTGTGCCATTGCTGCCGTCATCTGTAACTACGCCATGGACTTGAAACATTTGATGGGCATTGATGATGGTTTGGATGTCTTCACCTCACACGCTATTGGTGGCCTGATTGGTGCTGTTTTAACTGGTATCTTTGCCACAAACAACATCTCCATCACAGGTGAGGCTGAAATCCCAGGTGGTTGGTTGGACGGCCACTTCAAGCAACTAGGTTACCAAATTGCTGGTTGTTGTGCAGTTTGGTTATGGTCCGGTGTTTTGACTTACTTGATCTTGATCGGAATGAACAAAATTCCATTCCTACAAATCAGATTGTCTGAAGAGGAAGAAGAACTTGGTACCGATGCTGCGCAAATTGGTGAGTTCACTTACGAAGAAGGCACCATGTTTATTCCTCAACCAGTCAGATCAAAGAAGAGCGTTGAACAGCCAGAACCAATGACTGCCATCGATGACCAAATAGACACCAACAGCAGTGAACACCATGCTGAAAAGGTTGTTTAAAAGGTTTACGGAAATTTACATTCTGCTTTTCTTTAACAACACCCCTTAATATAGAGAATCTCTCACAAATGATAATAAGTAATCAGTAAAATTAACCTGAATTGTTTTTTTTTTTTATTTATTTAAGTACAATAGTATGTAGTATACATGAACAAATATATATGCAAGTATTAAGAGTGTTGATCATTCTTGTCATTTTATAGTAATGTTAAGGCACATATTTATTAAATTCTTTTTATTAGGATGAGTTAAGATGTTTTGTAGGTTAAATTCATTTAGTTTGTTTAAATGCTGAATTTAAGGGGAAAAAAGGAGTTAATTATGTATCTGTTTATCCAGTCGAAAAAAGGGCAACTGTTTCGGGATTATAATACCATGAATACATAAACATAGGGGTAACAACCCGATTATGTATAGAGCTCAAAAATAAAAATAAAAAGTTAAGATGTTCGCATTTCACATGAAGAATCAATAAAGAGTCGATGGATTAAGAATAACAAATATCATTTTCATGGGTGCCTTTCAATATGAACTCTGTGGTCATTGGCATTCTATATGCTATAAAGAATAATGTTTGGTGAATCTGTGATTTTCATCCAAAAAAAAAAAATCAGTATACGGGAAACTAGGGTCTTTTACATTTAGTCCAAAATGTTTTGAATCTTTAATCTAGTAGAGAGGAAAAATATAAATAATTTATATTATAAAAGCTTCTGTAACACTGAATTTAGTTTGCTGTAAAGCTTGCTATTGAGAAATTGATATTCATAACTGTTATGAATAACTGATTTGGATACATGCTCTTGGTCTAATCAATGTCTTATACATCCTAAATTGTTAATCTTAAATTACTATTAGTCATCACCCTATATGTTCTTGAAGATTGGTATTTCCTTTGTTAAATAGACAATAATGTGAGCTGTGGGCTTCATTAATTGATTATTTTGTTTATAAGCTAATTATAATCATTGGAGATAAAAAAAATTTCTACATTTCTTTTGAATCATATACAGTTCTCGGTACTTGGTTATCAGATAATCTTTTAGTTGCCGCACTTAGTACACGTGACTATTTATAATTTTTGGTAGCGCTATATCAGTATTTGTACCATTGGTCACATTTCTTTTTTTTTTTTACCTTTTCATTTTCCAAAAAAAAAAAGGCAAAAAAAAAATTTTTTTTGAGTGTTTTACTTCTCATGAACTACTTGTCATTATTTTATAATTCTTAATCTTCAACTTGTATCAAAAGAAATTTACATCTTTAACCAAGCATAATCAATAAAAGGAAGCTATATAAAAGATAACTATCACGTTAGACTGCACGATTTCCGTTTTTTTTTTGTGTCTTTTTTGTTTGTTTTTTTTTTCATCTCTCATAACACATGTCTAAAGAAGGTTTTTCCATCCCAACTAACTTGGATGCTGCTGCTGCTGGTATGACCCATGCCAGAGAAGCAACTTTGAAATATATCTGTGCTGAATGCTCATCTAGATTGTCATTGAGTAAGAACGATCCAGTCAAGTGTAAGCACTGTGGTCACAGAATCTTATTGAAGGCCAGAACCAAGAGAATGGTTCAATTTGAAGCCAGATAAACAAGAACATATTTGTAACAAGTATTAGAAACATCAGCGGAATAAACGAAAAAGAAGATAATAGCAATAGTTTTGAATTGAACTAAATTGTCATAGCGTGATTATATTTCAATAGAAAAGCTACAATAATAATTCTATAACTAAGATATATAAATATTTATTTTTTTCAAATTTTTTTTTTGAAAAATACAATGAACAAAAGGAAATCAAAGTCAATAAAACAAGTTAGTATTGCTATTGTTTTTTTTTTTCAAGACTTTGATTTTGATATTTCTTGAAGATTATAAAATCATTTTATGAAAAATTTTAAAAATGAAAGCATATGAGCTACTAATGATATACGTAATTCAGAAGAATGTTGATTTTCTGGTAAAAGAAAACACCACACAATAAAGGAGGCTGAAAAACGGTGACATCGACTGAACAAATTATTTTCAGTGAGTTATTTTATTTGTATTTTGTTTTGTTTTTTGAAAATCATTAAAAATTAAAATCGGTGTTATGATGAGAATGATTCAGTTGCCTAATGATGGTCATATATAAAGAAATGAGTGTTGGTTTTTAAACACTTGAGGGTATTTACACTGACGTAAAAGAAAACCTATAATTCCCAAAACAAAATATACATACTGAACAAAGTACAACAGCTTATAGACCCTAAAGTTATTGAGATTGAAATTATCACCCCATCTTGATTCTTTTTTGTTTTTTTTGTTAACTTGTGAAACTTGCTCTCTGTTCTTTGATTCTTTTATTTATTTATTTTATCAATACGTTAACGTTGTTGTTTTTTAAAAAAAGATACCAGTGCACTAACCATTTCAAGTACTGCTATTAATAAACAAGCGACATTCTAGACTTAGCAATAGCTCCCATTCTGTTGCCAAGGCTGACCCATTACCAAGTATTTTGGACCCTTTCACGATATCGCTGTGGCCCCCCTATTCTTTTTGTCTGTAAAAATAAAAGGTCATATTTTGCGATTACCTCCGACATAGTGTGTTTTTTTGTTTTTTTCAAAAAAAAATTTTTTTTTCAATATTTTTGGAATTGATTGCGTCAATATTTAAATATAGACTATCAAAAATATTGATATTTTTGAAAGAGACAATCTATTGATTTACATTCCTAAACAAGGTCAATTATTCGTCATCATTTTACTTCATTTTGGTTTAGAATACCGTCTTGTTTGCTTTTAATCTAAAAAAAAAATAATCATCCCAAGCAACATACTAAAAAAAAATTTAAAAAAAAAATAGTAATAACAAGTGTGGCTTATAATCTATCACCATTCCATATAAATAAAAAGAAAAATCACTGCTTTGCAAATTAAATAAAGTCATTAGTCGAGCATTGTATTTTTATTGACTTAAACAAGTACTAAAAGGATAAAGAAACTTACTTTTCACACAATTGTTCCTATTCTCAAGTTTTGAATCATATTTTCATCTCTTATTAAATAACGTTTCATAATCTCTATTAAAATAATTACAAAAAAAAAAGAATAAGATGAATAGTCTTACTACAGAACCAAATCCCTTTGAACAAAGTTTTAAAAATCAAGCTAAAGAAAGTTCAGCTTCAGTTAATTCAATAAGCATAGACAACAGTATCGTTCCAAATATGGATACTCCTGTAACCAGTCTTGTGAAGTCCATCACCAAAGACCAGCCACATAACGTCAAAAAAAATATCAAAGTCGAAGACAACAAATCCGAAGCCGCCGCTTTTAACTCAGAAACTCCTCGTTCAGCCTTGTTTATGCAGTACATTGCTCAAGATAATCAGCAATCTGAAACCCAAAATGTAAATTCTGCTGAGAGCAACCCCTCTGATCTTGACAACAGCAAAAAAAAGGAACCGTTATTGCCTGAAAACAGTGAAAGTGTCATTCCTCCCCACATAGACAATACTGTTGCTGCCAAAAACAAGGCACTTCAGAATCTTTCTGTATTTAAGGAGCCCCTGTCTGCGGGTGGACTTTCAAATGGGTTAGTATCTCCATGGCCGTTTTCTAACCATTCAAACATCTCTCCTGGTTTGACCACTCCTGGTGGCAGAAAAATTAAAGATGATTTATTTTCCAACAACTTTCCAAACATGAATTACAACAACTACCAGCAGTTTGCTGTAAACCAACAAATCTCACATTTGAAGGGCAACCAGGGCAAGGTCAAACTCACTCCGGGTCCAAGTGCATTGAATGAAACGCAAAAGTCAAATGTGTCTCCAAGCGATGACTTCACAAAGCAAATGATCACAAACAACAGTTATTTCCCAACCATTCCCAGATCCACCCTTGCAACGCAAAACGATAGACAAAACTCATCAAACCAACAGGGCTCATACCTGACCATGGTTCAAGGTGACAGACTGGCTTCAAACACGAGTGCAAACGGCCTAAACTCCCCTGGCTCTTTCCTAAACAACATGGGCTTGGGGAACTCCTCCATGAGCAGCATGTACTTTGGCAACATGAACTATATGGGCAACATGAGAACCGGATTGACTCCAAAGATTCCTCAGCCCTCTGCCTTGAGTTCCAATGTGGTAAGTTCCAACCAAGCCATTGATGTCAACAAAAACATCGCGGATAATGTAAGCGGCCTGACAGGACCTACCAACGTTAACTCAGTCAACAGCAATGGCATGTTGAATGACTCTATGAATGTAGAAAACAACTATACAAGCATGGACAGCATAAACTCACATATTCCAACCGCTGCTAACAGTAAGAAAAACAGCACAGATAACGTTCAGTTTGCCAAGGAAATCAAGAATGAAATCTTGCAAAAGAAAAACAGCAAAGAATTCGATCCTACTAGCACGAAAAAGAGAGGCAGAAAGCCAGGCAAGATGAAGTCTGCTGTATCAAAGCCACCAAGTATCAAGGACATGGACAGCATGACCATCACCGATATAAAGCACCATCCAGACTTGACTGAAGAGGAGAAGAAGAAGGGCATTCTGGAGAAAAACAGAATTGCTGCGTACAACTTCAGACAAAGGAAAAAGGAGTTCATCAAGACCCTGGAAAAGAAAGTTGCCTTCTTTGAAAAGGAATACGAGGAGATCAGCGATCTTAATACATATCTAATGGGTGCTTTCAATGGCGACTCGCCAGTAGGTGCATTGTTCCAACTTCAGTCTGTTCTCGGGAATAACGAAATGGCCAAGGCCATAACAGCACAGATCATCCATAAAATCCAGAGCACGTCGTATCAAAAGAGAAAAGGAGAGAATCCTTTTTCCTATTTGAACGATGAATCGAACGGTGCAAAATGATTATTATATACAACTGTTCTTATTTTTGATTTTTTATGCTTTTTTCTTACGAAAAAAAAAATTTATACACAAATTAATGCGAGATTCGGACCTTAAAGTGTATATTGTATATGATTTCCATGATTAATTGTTAATAGGATGGGTTTTTTCTTTCCTTCAAAAATATTCTGAAGCATACAATAATCCAACCTTACCAGAGAAAGTATCACATACCATTATAAATGTCTGCTTACGAGTATATTCAGAAGGCTTCCAAGATCATGTGCATAGGGAGAAACTATGCAGCACACATAAAGGAACTCAACAACGCAACACCAAAACAGCCTTTTTTCTTTTTGAAACCAACTTCCTCTGTTATAACTCCTCTGTCAAACAGCACCAAGCCAGCTTCCAAAACCATATCCCAGAACATTTTAAAGACTGGGTCCGTGGTCACTTCTGTTCCAGCTGTCCTGCACAAGGGTAACCCATCGCCTATATACTTGCCAAGAGGCATCAAGACCCATCATGAACTGGAAATTGCATTGATCATGAAGGAAAGGCTATCAAACATTCCCCTGGAAGAGTGCGAGAACCTTGACTTGTTCAAGTGCATCAAGGGTGTCTCCATATCTCTGGACCTGACTGCCAGAAACTTACAGGATGAAGCCAAGAAGAAGGGCCTGCCTTGGTCCATTGGTAAGGGCTTTGACACCTTTTGTCCATTGGGCCCTATGGTTCCTGTTGAAGAGCTGGACCACTCCTTGGACTTCCAAAAAAGCTTCAAGTTCAAACTGTTCGTCAATGGACAGTTGAGACAAGACGGAGATTCAACATTGATGTTGACTTCATTCTCAAAGATTCTCCAACATATCTCCAATGTGATGGTTTTGGAGCAAGATGACATTGTTCTGACTGGAACTCCGTCAGGTGTTGGCGAACTACATCCTGGTGATGTATTGAAGTTAGAAATGTCCTTTGGTAACAAAAAGTTGTCTGATGTTGAGTTTGTTTGTGAACAAAGACCAGGTCCATACACTTTCAAGGAAACATGATATATATCTATAATGTAATATTAAACTCCCTGTTGACGCCTGTGTGGTCAAACTGACGTATTTTTATTCCCGCATTGTCAAAAATCGCTATACTTTCTCCATCCATGTTGTATGACTGAGAATAAACCACCTCACCAATCCCAGCTTGAACTATCTTGACTGAACATGTTATGCAGGGGCAGGTATCACAGTAAAGTGTGCATCCCTTGTCTATCCTGATGTTTCCTGCTTCTAAGAGTGCATTTTCTTCTGCATGCAGACAGTAGCATGTTCCCAGGTTGTGCACTGTTTTTGGGCCGTTTGTGTCTATCGAGGTTATGTTACATCTTCTGCACCCACCACTAAAGCAGTTTAACAAGTTTCTAGGTGTTCCATTGTACCCCGTTGCTATGACCTTGTTGTTGGACACTATACAGCAGCCAACTTTTCTCTTCATACAGTTCGATCTTGTAGATGCAAGATTGGCCAGTTGCATGAAATATTCATCCCAAGATGGCCTCAAAGGCGATGTTCTCCCTTGTGGAGTAGACAAGTTCTTTGATTTGAATAAAGGAATTCTAAGCAGCTGTGTCTTGAAGTTTTTCTCCAAAAGCGGTAAAAACTCATCATCACGTAACGATGATGGATCCTGACTGTTCTTGATGTTAATTCTAATTGCTGCGTTGGAATAAACCGACTCATGATTCTTTTTGGTTCTTTCCATTTCGGTGATGAAACTCAATATTTTGCCTTCTTCAATGGCCATTATTTTCAGCAACAAGCTGATTTCAAATTCTATGTGAACATGGATAAAAAAGGGTCTTTTTCTCAACATCTCAATATTTTTGGCCAAGGCTGTAAAATCACCTATATGAACGAACACATTTTCATTGTAGTGTGATGTGACGGTATCAACAATTTTGGAAATGTCACTGTTCTGGGCATTTTCTTTGGCAATTTCATCAAAAAGCTTAAGTGAGTTTTTGTTGTCAACATCATCAACAAAGTTCAGTACCTTGAAACATTTGGTTTCTCCGCTAATTGTGTATGTTATGTCGTTTAAAAATGTTTTTACTATAAAGTGCAGCTTTGAGTGGTTGTATATATCTGCGTTACTGCTAATAAAGATAATCATTGTACAGAAGCTATTTGGGTTGTTAAACATTTCACATGTACTTTCATTTCAGATTAAAATAACGAAGGAGGATTGAAATTTATTTAACTTTTCAGTTTATTTGAACGCGCTTTCTTCAAAAAAAAAAAAAATAATAAAATAAATAAATAACCATGTACAAACCATAAAGTAAACTCAAGACAAAATCAGATGGAAACAAAATCAACGGCTTTTTTCAAATTACTCAATCAATTTTTGTATATATAAAGTCTTTTATCGCTTATTTAAGTTGCGAGCTATTTACCTACCTTGCTGTTCAAAGAAGACAAGTATGCTCTATATGTTTGGACTTCACCACACTTATCTTCAACCAAGAAGCTGTGCAACCAGGTTCTCATTGAACTCAACTCAGCGCTGCTGTTGTTGACAGGTTCACTCATTGAGTGGCCCTTGACAAAGTATATGTTTTTGTAGGAACAGGTCTCGTCGTTTTCTCTGATTTTGGAAATGATGTTGTTTATTCTGATGTTGAACTCAGAGGTCTGTATGTATGGAACTTCCAGCTTTCCTATAGGCAACTGGTCAATGCTCATTATACCAAATGCATCCTGCAATAGCTCAGCAACAGCCTCTCCACCAACCCAGATGAATAGCTGAGAGCCAGTGTCAACCAAGTATAGCCCGTACTTCTCAAACATCGCATGAGAAGCATTGATACAGTCTGGTAGCACAATCTCACCAGTTTCCTCATCAGGAAGACCAGCTTCATCAGGCATGTCGTGTAAAGAGTAGACGTCCGGGTATATGCTCAAGATGAATTCCTTGATGGTGTTGGATTCCAGAATGTTTAGCATGTTGGCTCTGTGGTCAGAAGGAACAGCACCGGACCTGAACGCTAAGTTTTTGATCAGAGCTTGCATCAAAACAGGGAACATCTTCATGTTGGCACACAGCTTCAAAGATGATCCCTGAGTGATGTTTCCATTTGTTTGCTTATAAACTTGTAAGATATCAACAACTTGCTTGTCCAGATGTTCTCTTGTTTCTATCAAGGAGGTACCCAAGTTGATCTTTGATATGGCCTTGGCAGCATAGAACTTGGTCAATGTCAATTGATCAACAGAGGCAAATACCTGGCTGATGGAGTCAGTGGTTGGTATACAGACAGTTATCACTCTTACTCTTCTTTGGCCATTGTTTGTTGATAACAATATACCTGTTTGAATGTAGGCATACTCCTTTGATATGGACTCATCTATGGATAATTCACAAACATAAGCTTGGTCTCTAGGGAATGTTGGCATGGCAGCCATATCAGATGCTCTGACAAATGAGTGGCCAAAGTAAGTGTCAACCTTCAAACCATGAGATCCTCTGGTTCTCATGACAGCTTCATTACTGAAGTCCATGTTTATGTGCTTGCTGAATTCCTTGGTGAACTTGGTGATGTCAGCCAAGTTGGAAGCAGAGAAGCCAGGGTAGAATCTTAATTGACCAGAGGTGAATCTGGATAAGTTGGCATGGGTGGCCACATCAATGTATTTTTCAGATGCCAAGAACAAGTCAATGGTGACTTGTTGCTTGTTGGCATCAACACAGAATGACTTATAGAACCCATGTTGGGTCGTCAATAATTGTGAGGACTCCTTCTTGGTATCAACGAATTGCTTTTCGCTTCTGATGGCCAAGGAACCCTCACCCATGTTTGGCAAGCTGGCACTAACAACAACAATCTTACCACCAATGGTACCAATGACTTCCTTAGCAGACTTCAAGGCAGCAGATAAGGCAAAATTGGTGTTTCTGGAGTTACCGAATGTTTCAGGTAATCTTGTGAACAGTTGCTCAAGTTGAGATCTGGCATCAGACAATGGGATCAACAAGCCAGAAGAGGCAGGTAGATAAGGTTCCTCAATGTCACCAACATCCAACATTTGAACATTGAATGGCTCTGGTATAGGTTGGCCATTTTCATCAACCTGTTGTTCTTCACTGGTTGCTGAAGACACGTCTCTGAACTTGAAGAAGTGAACAGAAGAGTCAACACAAATCAAGGAGATTCTGGTTCTGTTGTCTCTGTTTGGTAAGGTGTCCAAGCATTCCAAAATGGTTCTGCAAGTGGTGGCAAACAATCCATTTTGTAAAGCATTCAAAGAACAGTCCAATACAAAGCAGTAAACAGCTGGAGGAACAGCTCTTACAGAGTATTGCTTTGGAGCAATGAAATCAACAACTGAGTAGTTCAATTGGTCCATTTCCATTATTTCTTCATAGGTTCTCTTTTCATTTCTGCTGTTTCCCATAAAGTCGTTTGTCAAGTTACACATGTTACATTTCCACTTGTTACCATTGGTCAACACTTCAACAAAGCAATTCAAGTAACCTCTACATCTTCTACATCTATCAATACTGCCTGAGGTTACCAATGGAATATTTTCATCGTCTGAGTTCAACTTGTTGAACGGGTGTAAGTACACGGCCAGGGGTAACTTAGATTTTTTCAGCAAGGAGTTGGTCTTAGGAATGGCATTCAAGGTACATCTAACGTAATCCTCACACTTGTTTGCAGTCATCGATCCCTGTGGAGTGGCAAACTTGTTAACAGGAACGATCAATGGGGGAGGAGGAAGCTTCAAGTCTGAGATGGACGGAGGAACCTCGTTTAGTAAATCGACATGATACAATTGGTTCATAGGCTTCCCATTGTTGAATGATTCCTGAGGAGCGTATGGTTGCTGTTCATACGCAGCTTGTGCAGGAGGCTGTTGGATGTTCATTTGCTGAAAGTTTTGTTGTAAATAATCCATGTTTTGAGCTGGTTGTGGGATTTGAGGAGTGAATTGGCCCTGAACATTGCTAAAAGGTTGTTGAGGAATGTTTTGTTGTTGAAATCCATTGACAAATTGGGGTTGACCAATTGGTTGTTGAGGTTCAGTGATTTGAAACTGTTGTTGTGGATAAACCCTTTTTTTATGTGACATTTTTTTTTTGTATGATCTATTACAATGTAATAATTAAACTGTATTAAATATTAATGTCAGCTAAATATAAGTGTGTATAATGTTGTTGTTTACTGATAGATAAATAATAAAACACGCAACAAAGATACTTGAAAAAGAATTTATATGTGATAAACTTATTTCTTGGGGGGTTGTAATTTGTAGTTTTTATTAATTATGATGATGTATTTGATTCAAAGAAGTTAATGTATGTTGTTAATTGTAAATAACTGAAATATAAACAACCAACACCAAAAACATATAAACCATATGAAGGGTGGGACGGAAAGCTCAATGGAGTTGGAGTGCACTTCCTTTACGGGGGGAAACACACATTCTCAAAAAATAACAAGAAAAAAATTTTCCTGAATGTCCCGTTTGGGTAATGTGTTTCCAAGGGGGGTAAAAAATAAAATCATCACACTTTTTCCAAGGTTATTTCCATTACCATACTGATAAAACGCTGTTTATCAAATTAGATTATTTTGAAGTTAAAATATCACAGAAAACCATACACTGATCTTATACAATAAAACTTTCTTAGTTGCTCTAACTTATTCAAATATACGTAATAACACATGGCCAAAGAAAATATAGAAATCCTAAATTACTTATCCAATGATTTAACTTACTCTCCTTGTATTATAATACACGGAAAAGTTAACAACTCTGGTGATAAAGAAATTACAGTCACCAATGTGAACACCGCCATTACCAGCGTATTTGAAATTAACTACGGGGTTTTTAAAGCTACCATTGAACTGGTTCCAGGCTCCAATCCTTTGGTATTCACTACAAATAGCAACCACATACTAAATTTTGCTCTCAACTTCACTCCACTGACTTCCAATAAGCCCATCCATTTATGCTTGTTAGTTGCCAAGGACTCACCTTTGAAATACGACACCAATGATATCAAGGAAGCCAACCTGTCTGGAGAAACTCACTTGAATTTGGCCATTCAAAAGCTACAAATAGCAGGTAGATTGGCCCAGGCTTATACAAATGAACAAATGTACAGAAATGGGTACTCCCAACGAACAATGCAATTTGTTGAGGAGTTTGGCACCTCTAGACTTTACAGGCAAAATCCAGATTTTTCTAGATCTAACATCAAAATACACATTCTAAGATCGTCTTACACAACCAAGGAGATCCAAAATCCAGACATTGCTCAACAAAACCAAAATGGTAAGAACAGAGGCAAGTTGTTCGAAATTGCCATTGAGGAGATCAACAAGTATGATGGCGGGAAACTGATTAAGAACTACTCCTCCACAAACCCCATCCAAGCTGCTGTTATTTTTATGGACACCAAGTACGACTCCAAAAACAACTTGATTCTAGGTCATGCTGCTTTGGGTGGTGGCAATGACATTGTCAAACTAGCCATTTTTGGTTCTCATGGGCTGTATTGTTGGCCAAGCTACTTTGAAGACTTGTCCTCTATAATGCTGAATAACAACAGAGTTGTTGATAATGGATTGCCTGTCTCCAATGACAATGGGGAAGCGGGGACTGTGTTTGAGACTTTTTCAACAACTCTGGGTGCCTTCATTCATGAAATTGGCCACTCACTGAGTCTCCCACATAGAACATATGGTGTTATGTTGAGAGACTATACTGTTTTGCATAGGTCGTTCATGTCCAGAGAGGTCGCTGGAAGGGGCAACAACTACAGTCAAAACAAGTTCATCTCAAATAGACCTTTTGTTCCCAATGATGAGTGTCCATGGCACCCACTGGACTTGGTGAGATTCAGATTCCATGAATGCTTCAAAATACCCGGTGATGTTCAGCCATTGAGTAAATGCTCCACAACATGCCAATTATCAAGAGACAGAAAGTGTCTTCAAATCCAAAACAAAACAGGGGGTGTTTATGCTGTTGAAATACAAGACTTGAGAACCGGAGACCATTTGAGCAAAGGATGGCACATTTATCAAGAACCTGTGAGGGGCTTGATATCTCTAGATATTGAAAGGGATATTCTGAAACACGCCAATCTAGACATCCAAAACATTGGTATTGAAATATATGGAGTCAACAGCAGTAAAGTCACCATTGATAACTTAAAGACATACATTGATGATGCATTTATTACAGTACAGGGTGTCCAAGTTTCTAAATCATTATTATATGGGAGAAAGACCAATGACTTTGTATGTTGGTTGTTTCCTGAAGGCACTCAGACCAAAGTCAATAAAATCATTGTCTACCATGGTGGTGCCATTGATGGAATAGGTATATTTTTTTCATCAGGCAAACCCCCGGTTCTGTTGGGAAATCAGACCAAAGACTTTTCAACATTTGTCATCCAAAACCAGGAAATAGGTAAGTTGAAGGTTAGAACAGGCCAATGGGTTGATGCTGTACAGTTCTTCAACAAGAACGACTCACCAATAACGAAGATGGTTGGAAACACATCAGGTGGAAGTGAACATGTTATTGAGGGTGAAATAAGAGGCCTGTACAGCACTTCGTCTAACTGGATGGATGGTATAGGTGCTCTGTACTAGTTACAATTGAATCACGTGAGACGGTTTAAAGATCGTTTCATATTTATTTTTTTTTTTTTTACCCTTTTCGAAAAAAGAAAAAAAAATAACTTATATACAATTATAACGTTGAATGGGTAAATTCATCCATAGAAACATTGCTCAAAGTTTTTAATTATTTACGTCGTTGAAAGGGAAAGTACACATGAAAACCATTGAATCAAGAGTCAAAGCATAAGGATTTATAATGGCTGCTGTAAACAAGAAAAACAACAAAAAAAATAAGTCATCTTTGAACACGAAAAAGGTTATTGTCAATAGCAGCAAGATTTCAGACGATCATGCTGCTCCAGTTGAAAGCGACGTTACCAAGCCATCATCTGATCTGGATGTCAATGAATTTGAAGACTTCTACAACAAGGCCTTAAAGGAGTACATCAACTTTAAACAAAATGGAGAACTTGCAGAAAAGGAACAGCAACAACCTTTCATTGCCAAGGCTTCAAGATGCGGCTTGAAATGGATTTACAGATTTTCCATCACTATTTTCTTGATATACTTGTTGAAACTATACATTGTTTATCAAATGAGAGCTCATCTGAGTGTTTTGAGCATGGCACCAAAGGCAATCACACACACTGTTGATCATGTCAGGTTGTTTATTCTTTCTAGCTTCCAAGTCATCTTGGGTTTCTTTCAGAACACTTTTGGTATTTTTACCAACTTGAAGTTAAAAAATGAAAAGCATTTGCTAGTTGATGACATGATCATGGGCTTGAAAAGAAAGGGTCCACATAGATCCAACGTTGATTCATTACTACTATACATTCACCTAATCAGGGCCATTATTTGTGATCATGTTAGATTACTGTTGCCATGTAGCGTTAGAAAATACATCTGTATAGTAAACAGATCCATTAGAGAACACTTAGCTATTTTTCATCAAAGAGTATTTGTTGAAATAGCCAATTTGTGGAAGACCCATCACGCACCAAGTTACGACTTTGTAGTCTTATACATAGACTTGATAATCAAGAAGATCTGTTGCTTGCTAAACTGCTTCCTAGAAAAGATGAAACAGATTGTCTTATAGTTATATAGGTGTATATAATTTTCTTAAAAATCTGTCTTTCCTTTATTTTCATTTTTTTTTATATACTTATTAACTTGTATATGTTAACAATTTACTATGGAACACCTTTCAATAGCGTCGTTTGGTACATTGTTTTAGTTATATTCATTTGAGAAGATCCTTACTGTGCAGTTCTCTGACATTACAATATATCCCAAAGAGGAAATACTGCAGTAAACAATCATATTCTCAAGGAAAAAGGTACTATGGGAAAAGTTGGCGTTGGTCTGTAACTTTTTTGCTTGCGATTTTTTTCTTTGAAGAGGCAAATGACATCTACGATGCTTAAATATAGAATTAAAAGAATTGAATGTGGATTATAGTTTTTACTTCTTTTGAAACCACTTTATATGAGAGCATACCATCATAACCAATATACAAATAAACACAGTCATTATGGACAACCAAAGATACGATGAAAATATCCAGAAAACTATCAAATCACAAAGGGGATTTGTGTGGAACAATAAACAGCAAAATGACAATCCACACTTGATGAGCAACTACGCAACACCAACCCATTCAAACAAAAACAGGGACGTCATAGACTTTAACTACACACCATCACATCAGCTCCCATATCTAAACAACAAAAACTTCAACAATACTACAAACGTTCCTAAGCTAGCCCAGGTATCATCGCACAAAGATTTAAAGAAACTTGTTGAAACCACTTTGAATTCGGACTCTGTTTTGGAGCAAGCCATCAAGTTACCAAAGGGTGAAAACATAAATGAGTGGTTTGCTGTTCACACAGTGGACTTTTATAATCACATCAATATGCTATATGGATGTATAACTGAGTTTTGTTCTCATGAAACGTGTCCAAAAATGATAGCTACAAACGAGTATGAATACCTATGGAACATAAACGGTGTGCCAAAAAGTGTAACGGCTCCTGAGTATGTCAAGTATCTAATGCAGTGGTGTCAAAAGATTTTTGATAACGAAAAAATATTCCCTGCTGACTCATCAACACCCTTCCCTAGCAACTTTGAAAAGAGTTATGTCAAACCAATGTTAAAGAGAATGTTTAGAGTTTATGCCCATGTGTATTGCCATCACTTCAATGAGATATACGAAATGCACTTAGAAGTTCTGCTTAATACATCTTTTAGACATTTCTGCTGCTTCACAAAATACTTCAGATTGTTAACTAATGACGATTATGGTCCTTTATTAGAACTTGTGAATGAATTGTCTTAAAAATTAATGATAAAATTAAATGTAAGGTAGTGATTTTTTTTTTTATATATAATTAGATTATGTCACGGATTAAATACCCAAGTCCTTTTTTACCATTTCGGCACACACATTTGAGTAGAAACCTTTTAATCTCTCATAGGTTTCAACAGCTAAATGCTTGTTGATTTTAGCTAAAGTCACATACAATGGTCTAACAAACTTCATTCTACCAATGGTGGAAACAAATTGGATCAATCTATCTGTAGTGGAGTCGAGACCAATTTTGGTGGAAGCCAACCATTTGATGTATCTGAATTCAAACTCAGGATAGTTGAACAATGGCTCGAACTTAGCATTGTATAAGTCAAAGATTTCCTTTGATGTGACGCTAGCCATGGCCCAGTCTTCAAATTCACACAAGGAATCTATAAACAACATCAATTGAGGAATGCTGAAGGAATCAATAGATTCTGAAGTTATGGAAACATTGGCTTTGACAGCAGATACCGCAGATTCGGTCTCGTTTTTGGCCCTATCAATCCATAACTTGGCTAAGTCAGTAACTTCAGCACCTCTTTTGTTGTTGAAGTATGGAGTTGGGGGTAAACCGGGAGTCAACAACCACAGGTTCCAGTCCATTTCTTCAGTCAACTTTTTGAAGATACTCTTGTCGAAGCTATGATAGAATTCATAGATACTGTTGACAAATTGCCAGATTGAGATGGATTGGTACTTATATGTGCTGAAGTAGTATCTTACATAAGGATCCCAGTTTTTAGCACCACCAACAAATCTTTCCAAGTAGAATAATAAGAAGGCACCCTTTTCATAGAAAATAGAAGAAAAGCCATCATCAGGGTTGATTTCATCAGAATAGTCTTGTAAAAGCTTGGTGAATCTTTCTGGATTGTCAAAAGTGGCAACAGTTTCTTTCAAGCTATTCCAACCATTGATATTTTCAAAGCCAATGATTTCATCAGTTAATTCGTCGTAACCATCACCACCTAGGACTCTGGCAAGGATTTTTCTTTCCAAGTAAACAGTCCAACCTTCATTTAAGAACATTTCACCCCAGTTGTAGTTGGTGACATAATTACCTGATGAAATGGTATGGATGATTTCATGGATCAAAACAGTGTTGAACTCAATGGTTTCCTTGGTGGTGAACTTCTTGTCACCGGATACGTCGAATTGCGAGTTAAGCATGGTTGGAGTCAACATGATAACACTATTGGTTTCAATACCACCATATCCAAAACTCTTTGGAAGAACAGTTAGGGAGATTTCATCCAATGGATGCTTGTATCCTAAGTATTCTTCACAGGTTTTTAAAATCAATTCCATATCAGGTTCAAATTGCTTGATACAGTTGTTAAGCATGGATGGCTGTGTGTATATCTTGGATCTTGGACCTATTTCACCAGAAACAATGTTACCAGAAACTAAGGCTATTAAGTAAGTACTCATAACGTAATCTTGTTTGAAAGAGTATACACCCTTTTCGGTATCAATTGAAACTGGCTCACCAGAGAAACAAACGTATTGTGGGGACTTGATGGTTGCTGTGTAAGTACACTTAACAGCTGGAGTGTCAAAGCATGGAAACATGGATCTACAGTGAATAGGTTCCAATTGAGCATAAACATATGGGGTGTCACCAGATTGTTCAGCTGTTAACCAAATCAAAGCAGTACACTTATCAGTTGTTGAGAACTTGACCTTAACATCAACAACGGCACCAGAGTTGATAAGATCCAACAGTTCCGTGTCATCGTTTTGTATCAATGGAATGCTCAATTTGGATCCCAAAGCACCTTGACAACCGGATCTTGCATTAACAACAAAGTTCTTAACACAGATGTCGTTGATGTAACATTCATATATTTCTAGGAAAGAGGTGTCTAAATCGATGGACTTTACAACTTCTTTCAAATCAGTCTTTTTCTTCAAAGTAAATGTGGTGTAACCATGCAAGATACTTTTGTCAAAGTCAATGGCAACATCTAAATCGATGTTCTTAATGTCTAATTGGTGGAAGTTAGATAAAGTAGATGGCTCCTTCTTTGGAAGATCCAAATAGTGCTTTAGATTATCTGGCAAGTAGTTGTTACTAGTTGACATTTACACTGTATTTGAATTTGTATTGGCTGGTATTTATTTGCTTTTTGGATAAAAGAATATGGGGATACGTTGAGTGAGAAATTATGAGAATTGAAGAATAGCTATAATTATAATATTTTAAAAGCGTATATTAAGCTGATTTATGTCATGACACATTTTTTTTTTTTTGATGAAGAAAAAAAAAATAAAAGAAGATTTTTCTCTTTTAACGGCGCAAAAAAAATAAAATTGGCAAAAAATAAAATCAATGGTTGCTAAGAGGTTCGAACTCTTGCATCTTTCGATATCCGAGTATTCTTATAATATAAGAAAGCAAATTCTAATTACTTGAATCGGACGCCTTAGACCACTCGGCCAAACAACCTTGAAGATTTTATTACATCACAACAAATGAATTTTTTGTACATATAGTTTTGCTTTTAACTTGTGTTTTATTAACTAAAATGAACTGTTTTTTGTACATTTAACAGGTTTTGGGGCTAGCTAGTGATGTCAAAAATAATGTTATTATATTTTTCTATTGCTGTAAGTAGCTATCATAGCTTTTTTTTGCAGTTAATCTCTGAAATATAGCTCTTTATTGCATATTCTTAATTACTTGATTTAATTTTATTCCGTGAAGAAAAGGCCATGTGCATTCTTAACTAGTTAATCTACTATTTGTTACAGTTTCTATCTATATATTTATAGTGTGTCTGTTCATATCAGATCTGTTAAGGTATTCTCTTATTTATTTATTTTATCTATCTTTTTCTTAAATATATAGCTGTTTGGAAGTTCTTTGGGCTTCACGAAATTATTGAATTGGGATCAACTTGGTAAATTTAGACAACTATAAATAATAACACATCTTTTTGCAAAAAATTATATATACCATAGCAACAAAATACTCTTATTTGGTTTTTCATTCTTTTATATAAAAATGCTTTTAGATATGTCAATTTTTTGAAGTAGTGATAAACTTGCCGATGTAAACGGTTGTCGGCAGAGAGTGTATTGACCAATTTAAGAGAACAAGGAGAGTTTACCTCTTTTTATCTTATTGAGAAAAATGCATAGTATAATTTGTTACTACACATCTCTCAGTAAGAAGCCTTCGTTAATGTTCCTATGATTTATAGACCAGTACGCTATACTAGGTTAAGCATAACGCTAAAAACATAAATGAATCTTAATTTATTAGGAAAGTATAAAACAAACAGTATATTCTTTTGAACAATCATCAGGCAAAGTCTGTCAGAAGTATTGTTATCCCGTATTGTTTTTTACAAAGTTTTTCTTTTAAAATTTGCTAATACAAGCGAGCAAGTGTAATTGGTAATTCGTAATTGTCTTATAGTATTAATGAAAAACTAAATCCTTTTTTCCCAGTTGCGCTGAAGAGATTATTATCAGAAGGTTCGAAGTATGGGAGATATACATGTGTGTGTCTTTATATGAATTTAGATGATTTATCTAAAGATTTTTATATATTTTTTTTTCTAGTTTTTCTAATTGATTAAACATACGTTTAATTTGAATATCTTTTCAGATTTTACTTCTTTTAAAACCAAACAAAGTCCATACAAAAATTAGCACTTCAATTTGTCATTTTATCAAAGATTACAAATTATTTTTATTCTTATATAAACTTTTCTTTTCTGCTTTTTAAATACAGTCAATTAATTTAAAACATATTTGATATATATGAATCTATATATTCATATGTAAACAAATTTGTTAGGAGAATTTGAACAAAAAACGTGACTATTTGTAAACAAACTTTTGAGCCATACTTATCCCAGCATTATACATAAAAATAGTACATTTTATGTTTTATACTTTAACCAGGGTTATACAAAGATAGTATACTTTGTATACACATGAGCAAAGTGTTCATAACACTCACATGTTACTGTGAGCAACAGTATACTGACGTGTTGTTAGTGTATCGTGTTTGATGATCTACAAATTGGTAGCGCAACTCATTGATTGACTGTATTTTTGGCCATATGCAACATACTGTGCTGTTGATGATTTTTTTCTTGTTTTGTTTTTAGGGGGAATATTCACAAAGGGAGATAATATAGAAAAGTAAACATTCAATGACATGTTTGTTTTAAGCTACACTGTTCATAATAAAGAAAGCAATTTCAAGGACCAGTAGCTTTCTTTTACAAAAGACCATAGCACTAGTAAAACCAAATAGACTGTAACATACACCAGAGATGAACTCGATCAACCAAGATAACCAAACTATCATGACGCAGCAAACTGGTCATACTCAAAACACAGAACATACATACATATCATCAACAACAAATGGCGGCGCAACAATGTCGTTGAATACAAACTCCGCAGCTGCTCAGTACAAGGAGGTTTTGAAACAACCCCTAGCCATAACTGTCCCTTACAATTTACAGCCTACAGAGATATTGGCTCAAAGATTCACATGCTGGAAGGCAATTATAAAGGCTGTTTTGGTTTATCTACAAGAAACTTGCTCTATTCAGGACGAGATTGTTAGACAGCAAATCAGACTATCTCATGCCATCAACTTTCCCTTCCAAAATCTTTTACCCACTGCCAATGCATTAAGTGAAAAGAAAAGCTCTGAGGGTAACGGCATCCATAAGGATAAAGATAAGAATGGGGGCAAGCTGGAAAGCTTAGTCATGGGGAAGTTGTTTGCACCATCAGGGAACAACAGTGTGGTTGACTTACCACAAGTCTTGGCCGAGTACCACACCGCGATGATTCAAGCAGCCCAATATGCATCAAGGGAGTTGAACAACACCATAATTCCCAGATTGGTTGACCTAAGAAGAGACTTGCAAGTAAAAATCAAGGAAATTAAGGAATTGGAGTCTGACTTTGCGAACAACTTGGATTCCCAGTTAAACAACACCAAGAAGGAACTTCAGCAATACTCACAAGCCTTGGAACAAGCCAAATACTCCACAAACAACAAGTTGGATCCCTACTTGTGCAAGTTGACATTGGACAGATCCATCAAGAGACAGTTACATGAGGAGAATTTCCTACATGAAGCTTACTTGAACTTGCAAACATCAGGGGGTGAGTTGGAGAAGGTCATAATTCACGAAATACAAAATGCCTTGACACAATATGCAAAGTTGATGGGTCAAGAGGCACAATTGGTGTTTGATACTATAATATCCAAGTTGGACTCTGGATTCTTGAATGTTGATCCTGCCATGGAATGGTCATACTACACCGAATCATCAGTGAACAAGGACTGCTTCATTCCATTGGATTTGCCAATGAGACACTTCAGTAAGATTACCTATAAGAGTCAATTTGATCCCCTAGCCAATGAGTTGCTCTCCGGGTTTTTGGAAAAGAGATCCAAGTTTTTGAAAAGTTACACAAGAGGATTCTACCTATTGACACCAACATTCCTACATGAGTTCAAAACAGGAGATAGAAAAAAGGATGTGATTCCTATAATGTCACTATCATTGAACGACTGCACAGTTGCTGAGCATTCCAAGAGAGGATCGTCTGAGTACAAGTTTGTCTTGCATGCCAAGCAAAATGGGTTGATTCACAGAGGACAAAATTGGGTGTTCAGATGCGACAGTTATGACACAATGTTCAAGTGGTTTGACATCATGAAGAAGTTGACATCAACAACAGATCCAAAGGTTAGATCAAAGATAGTCTGTGAGTACTTAAACCTGGACCCTGAAACAGGAAAGAACTTTAACAAGGTGATGAAAAGAACAGCTTCTCCACCCTTGAGCAGCTCACAAAGATCTGTGTTGTCTGATGAATCCAAAGTGGTTTCCAAAAGCGCCAAGAGCAACTTGAAAATTGCCACATCTCCAGAAGGCGGCAAGACTTCAAACTCAGCAGTCTTGCCGAACAGACCGATAACTCCAATCCAGCAGTTCCACAAGCTGTCCATTGACAATACCATGATGTCGCCAGAGAAGCCACCCGAAAGTTTGTCTGAATCTTCCGCCAACGCAGGTGTCTATAGCGACCACCCATATGGTGGAAACTCTGAGTATGACGATAGCATAGTCATGAATGGATACGGCGACAAGTGGGAATGATGATATAAATAATATGCATTGATTATATAGCAAAAAATTAAAAGCCAAAACAAATAATACTTTAATTTTGAATACATAACTTTACTGGCACTCAACATCAGCTTCAGCTCTTTTGGCTTTGGACTTGAGAATGTCATTGACCAGAGTGTTCAGAACAAGATCATTGAAGTCCTGGTCAAACTTTTCATTGGAAAACTTGGACAGGACGTACTCGTAGCCCTTGGTTCCCAATTCATTCCATATGCTGGAATTTGGGCCTATGGAGTCAACGAATTTGAACACCTCGAACAGCTCGGAGTATGTCTTTCCACTCTCCCTTTTGTAGTCAGGATCAGAATCATCAATGAAGAACAACTTGTCTGAGAACTCCTTGAACTGAGCGTTGTTTGTCAACACAGGTCCAAGAATGTCCAGTAGGGGTCCAGCCGAGGCATGTGCCAGTGGGACGGTGTTGTTGGCAAAGTACTCAACAACTGAAATACCAAAGTGTTCGTTCCACATTGTGTTGAGACCAAATTGCGAGTCCTTTATTTCGTGGAGTAGATCAGGGTACGATAGATTCACTTTGAACACCAGTTTGTTTTTAGGAATCTTCAGTGTTTTGTGGGCCATGTACTTCAGCTTCTCCATGAACACCTTGTCGTCATCTGATCTTATGGATCCTATGAAAGTCAGGTTCAAGGCATTGTTTGTGTCTGCACCTTCAAAGGAGTCCAAGTATTTTCTGTATTGCATGATTGCCAATTCATGTCTCTTTTCAGGTCTGTATTGAGCAACCAACACACACTGCCATTTTTTCTTGTGTTCTTTGGATAAAGGAGTTGTGTTAGCAGCGTTCAAGCATGGCGGGTATACGATATTGTTGTTGATCATCTTCCAGATGGAGTCCATGTGATTCTTGGTCCAAGTGGAGTTGACGATGGAATAATCAACAGAGTAACCGCAAAACTTGTACCATGAGTATAGAGCCAGCCAGTAAAGTTTCTTTAAAAATGGTATGTTCATGGAAAGCATGTCCTTTTGAATGATTGGATAGTGGGTGTATGATACAATCGGAATGTCATAGAGAAATTTCATGACAGGGTAGACAAAGGGGTAACCCATGGTGTCAATGAAGCAATCAGGAGGCAACTTGCTTATGGCGTCTTTCAGAAGAAGTATGGATGAGATGGCCTGTAGCAGCAAGGTCAAAACGGGCCATGATTTGCCCTCCACTCTGTGTCTGCCTTCCAAATAAATGAAGCAGATCTTCTTGATATCAAGATCAATGCCGAACTTGAACTTGACCTTTTCAATGATGTCCTCTGGATTGATATCTGAATCTCCGGTGTATATAGCAATTTTGAAAGACTTATTGCTTTCGTACTTGTCCAGAATGGCCTTGCAGAGTTCCCATAGCACTCTCTCACCACCACCACCGGAGTTGCAGAACGGATGGAAGATCCCAATGATGAACTTCTCATGAGTGTTTTGGGCACCAACATTAGCACACAAATCATCAAAGTTCAGTCTATCTTTGAGGGAAAGAGCAAGACCATCGTTCTTGGCCTTTAGAGGAGCAACGTTTCTGTAGTTTGAGTAGGCTAGTGTGGCATACGGGTCGTTGCTGTTGAGAAGCAGCCATCTTCTGATACACCCATTCTTACCGCCAAAGTTGATTCTCACAGTTTTGTTCACAAGTCTTTCCCTGGCCAGTCGACTTGCACTTTCCTCATCACCAATGATTTTCTTTAGGTTGGTTTTGAATCTTTGCAGCCAGTTTTTAGGAGGCTTCAGAAAGAATCTGGGTAGGATCTCAGACTTTTTCAGCAACAAGGTAGAAGCTATGACAACAAACATAAAGGCATAGAAGTACCTTGTGTGAACAGTGTTATGTTTTAATGAGTTTGCGACAGAATAGGCATTGTCCTT
Source organism: Hanseniaspora pseudoguilliermondii (assembly GCA_030573455.1). Classification (NCBI taxonomy): domain Eukaryota; kingdom Fungi; phylum Ascomycota; class Saccharomycetes; order Saccharomycodales; family Saccharomycodaceae; genus Hanseniaspora; species Hanseniaspora pseudoguilliermondii. Next base: position 119,701 of record JAJMDH010000095.1, on the reverse strand, counting down.
GCTGAATACAGATGGGATTTTGTAGTTCATATGGTAGCCTGTGTTGAATGGTATATGTCTACTGTGCTAATGTGAATATTTTTTTTTTCTTTGTTAATGATAGTTTGGGGGTGTGTGGCAATGTTGCGATTATATAGCGTTGTGTGTGTGTTTTTTTTTCGAATATACCTTTTTTTATATAGAAAGATTTATCTTCGGGAATAGGCGATGTTCTTGATTAAGTTATTGTAAATGTAAATAAACTGATTGATAGTTATAGATAATGACTTAAGTATTTTGGGGGTTTTATTTATCAAATGCCATTAAAGTTTGTTTGATCAATTTTTTTTATTTACAGTGTTTTGTTTCTGTGGTGCTTGTTGTCTTATTTCCGATAAAACAGCCAATATACGTTTCTTCATGGTAGCGGCTTCTGATTTCCCAAAGGCGAAGGTTTAAAAAAAATTTTTCAGAAAAAAAAAAACAACAGTTGTGCCTGGAACCCCCCCTATCCGGACTGCTAAAAAAAGAAAAATGACCAAAAAAACAAACCCCCATCAGGCACAAAACGTGTTTTGTAAAAAAAAACAATCTTTATATATCCATTACCACCTAAACAAGTGAAAAAAAAAAAAGGACCATACACCCAAGCATCATGAACCAATTAAGCACACTATCCCAAGTCTCTGGCTTTGTCTCAAACCTATCCCTGGACAACATCAAAAACGAAGCATTGAACTTGCAATCAAAGATAAAGCAGATCAAGCCTCCTCAGGAGTTTTTTGATGTCAGAAGAATCTCCAAGCCTTTGAACTTCTCTGAAATCCAAACCAGAGTCGCATACAACTTGAAGTACTTCCAGAGCAACTACACCTTGATTGTCTCCTGCTTGTTCATATACACATTGCTAACAAACTTGTTGCTTTTATTTGTTATTTTGTTCACCTTTTTTGGTATCATGGGTATCAACAAGCTTCAAGGCCAGGACTTGATCACCCCCTTTGGTACATACAAGACATCCCAGCTGTACACAGGGTTGCTTTTGGTGGCTGTTCCTTTGGGGTTCCTAGCCTCTCCTATTTCTACAATCATGTGGTTGGTTGGTGCCTCTGCTGTTACTGTCATTGGTCATGCTTCCATCATGGAAAAGCCTATTGAAACCATTTTTGAGGAGACTGTTTAATATGAAACAGTTGTAACAATAAGTTCCAAGTATAAATATAATAGTAGTGGTTGAAATTAAGGAACAAAAGACAAAATGTCTTGTTTAATATATATTTCAGTTAAATAGTTAAGTGCTTTATTTTTGTATATATCCTTGAATATATAATTTTACTCCTTGATTTTTGAATTCATCGAATAGTTTCGGACATAAGACCCTCCTGTGCATTCCAAAATCTAACCAAAAAAAAATATATAATACCCCTTTTCCCAAAAACAACTGCCTCCCGGAAATAATACCCGAACATTCCATTTTGGGAAACCTCAATATAAACAACCTGCAAATTATCTCATTTTGTTTACCATAGAAAATATCACATTTTTTATACACAGAAAGAAGATTTATTATATGTTCTTAAGTATTCTCATCATTGGGTATCTCGTACAACTAATCTAAAGTTGATCATTGATATATATACAAAGACCCAAAAAAAAAAAAAAAAACCAAAAAAAACGGAAGCCATATTTCAAATTCTTTCCACCCCCCCAATCAATTAATACTCTGTTTTCAATTCCATCCCAGTAGAACATTACCAGCCCTATACTATGGACCCTAATAATCCCTATTTTAGTGACAACAATAATCCTGGCTACAACTATCCCCATGCTTCAAATGCTCCAAATCAAAGAGGTGTGCCGGCAAATGTTCCTTCTCACATCCATCCAAGCAATTCACCTGAGTACTTAAACCATGAAACCCCAGTTTATCCGCAGATGCCTTACCAAATACAGCCTGTACCCAACTACCCACCTGTCTTCTATGAAAATCCAAACATCAATTACCATATGCAAATGCAAGTTCAACACCAGAGATCCGCATTGGAGGCCAAGAGCTTCATAAAAAGTATGGAATTACACAAGGAACAGGAAATCACCAAACAGTATGCCATGAAGCTAGAGATGCTGAAGCTTTCCATGAAGGCAAACATTCCTGGAAACATGATCCCCCAACTGTTCCACAATGACCAACACTCAGGCTCAGCGGAAATGGCCCACCCATACGACAGAGTATCGCAACAGGACCATAAAATCAAGGAGCTTCCCCACCCAAACAGCGATGTTGTTTACATTGACCCCTCAAGATCAATAAGATTGAGGACCTTTTCAGGTGAGGAAACAGATGATCTTGAAAAGACTCCTGAAAACACAACAAAAACGAACAATCAACCGGAAAATTATAATGCTATCCCAAATTTACAATTCAAGCACCAAAACAAGAGAACCAACTCTCCATTCAAAATAGGCGAGGCAGGTGTCAAGGCACTGGACTCAAATGCTATCAGCCTGAACGAGTCACATGAAAGTAGAGTAAACAACATGTCTGAAGTGAGCAGCAGAATTTCTAGCATGCATGAAGGTGAACCTATTCTGTTCAAGCCCAAGATACACTCATTCAACACAGGTATACTTGAGGATAACAAAGGTGTGCAATCGTCACTGAACTCAAGGGTCGCATCAGTGAGACACACAAATGAGTTTCCTGAGCAAAAGCCATTTGTCAAAACACACAAGAGATTCAATTCATTGCCATCGATACTGAAGCCTTCGGCTGATATCTCACCCTCCAAGCAACCAACACACAAAAGAGCCAGATCAGTGTATTTCAAACACAACAAGGTAGACAGCCAGACATCACAGGCCCTTCTGGAGCTAGCACAGAACAAGGCATTTGAAAAGCCCACTTACAACATGCATAACAGAAAGAGAAGCTATGATTTTGGCACCCACCTGTCCTCTAGCATAGACCTTGATGTTGTGAAGAGACAAAAAAATACACATCACGACTTCCTCCCAAACAGTGGAGAATTGGAATACACAATCAACAAGAAGTTCAAGTTTGGCGATTCGAATGAGGAAGACACGCCTGAACACGAAACAACTATTGACGAGGAGGACAGCACAGTTGCCAAGAAGGTCCAGTTCCACGAGGATTTGATAGCGGACACAGACGAAACGGAGGGCAACGACAGCAACAACGGAAAAAGAAAAAACACACTGGAAAGCATTCTCAACTAATATATACACCCAACAAACTCTTTATACTTGACATCAGCGATGTTTTCGATTTCTTGTATGTTCACCGAGTCCCACTCGATGTTGTCACCCCTCTCGTTCAGCTCGCTCTGGATTATCATGAAGTCAAAGTCCTCCTTCGTAAAGGACCTGTTGATGAAGGAGATCTTCGATGCTATGTCCCTGAACAGCTCATCCAGAATGACATTGCCCCTGATGGTGCCATTTATGTCTTGGAACTCAGTGTCACTGAACTTCAGCAGCCACGTGACCATGTCATCAAGCCATATTTTGTTGTAAACATAAAAAGTGTCGTCGTATCTGAAAAGCTCATGGACTTTCAACAGAATCTTAGTGATAAACTTGGAGCCTCCGAGAAATGCGTAATTGACATAGTCCACAACCTTCAAACTCAATTGTAGGTTTCTGTGGAGAGGGTAGCTTAATGATTTTTTGACTGAGATGATCAAGGAAGCCTTTATGATGTTGTCCTTGTCCTCCATGTCGCTGATTTTGATCGGGGCCTGTTCATTTGTGTTTTCATTCACTTCCTTGATGATGAAATCGTCCTGTTCCATTTCAACATCCTTGTTGTTGACTTCAAAATCCGGCTTCCAATTACAACTCTCCTTCACACCATAGTCCTTCAACAGCATGGCATTGTCCAAATTACATAGCTGTGGGGTCAACTTACCAATCAGCCAGGCTCTTTCAGATGTTTGTTCTCTTTTACTAGGCTTGTAAGTTGATGTTGGCACTTTGCCGTCCTTTTCCTCATTCAGGTTGTAGTCAAACTCCATGGCCTGGAAGAAGTATCCAAACATGACATTGATTAGAAAGCAAAAGTTTTGCTTCCACACTTTGTTGATGTCGTCGAACTTGATATCCTTGGGGGACTTTGTGAGTTTCATCAACAATGGCGTTTGCTTCAAGATCAGTTTCAGGTCACATGTGGAAATCAATATTCTTTCAAAATGTTCATGCTGGATGTTCTTGGGGATTTTGTCTCTCATCTGCTCCTGTTCAAACTCATTGAAGCTTATCAGATCCCTGAACTGCGGCTTTGGGGATGCTCTCATCTTCACCCACTTCAAAAAAACCTTGATTTCAGTTGGTATGTACTTCAGAATCTCTAGAATCCCATTGATGTCCAAGTCCTCCTTCATCTGCTCATTGACAGGACCGTACTTGAATGTTATGTAGTCGTTCATGTAGTAATCCGGATCAAACTTCAGGTTGTCTCTGTAGTTTCTCAACAGGATAAGTTCAGTTTCAAAATCGCCTGATTGCTTGAGTAACACCGACTCTGCAACCTCATTGATTTCATTGTTGTTGTGGATGGAGGGAATTATGCAATCTGAGGTGTATTTGTTCGAGAATCCAATTTTGTTATTGTTCTCGTTAGTGTTTTCATTGACATTTTGCTTGATTTGCCAATCAAAGGTCTCACCCAGCTGAGACAATAAAGGTATGTCATTGGTGTTGTCGTCAACCTCTTGAATCAAAACATTTCCTTTAGCTTGCTTCTCATCAACAATGTTCAACATTGAGTCCGTAACTGTTTCGTTTCTGTTCAACAATCTCAAATGATTGTCTAAGTCCGAGAAGACCTGATTTTTATTCTTTTTGAAAAGCTTGATTTCAATAATGTCATCCTCACTTAGCAATTTACACTCAAAAGGTTGCTCCAACTGTGTGGCCTGGCCCACCTCTTGTATCATGTTCTGAGAGACAATGTCCTCTTCACTCATCAAGTCCTCACCCTCATTGAATGTCAGTCTTAAGTAGTAAGGTAGTAGCGAGAAGTTGACTAGGTTGTTGTTGATACTGATGTCCAAGTTACCGGTACTGAATCTGATGTTGCTAATATGAACCTTGATGAATAGATGTAGATCATCCTGAGAAATATCGAATTTAGGTGTGATCATTGTGAGATATGGGCTAGATGTGTGGTGTTTAACTCATGAAGCTATGTCATTGATTAAGTTATTTGTTCAGTAAAAAATCTTCCCGTGGAAAAAAAAAAGAAACTTTTGTTACCGTGTATATTCCTTTTTTTTTAAAAAATAGATTTTAAAAAACGTGAAGAATCCCTCAAAAATGGATAACTAACGAATACAATCAGTTTCTAGTAAACACTTGAACCAATGGATAACACTCAAGTGGACCAAAGGTAATGACTTTACCGAAGTTTTTTTATTCCATGCTGTTTATTCATTTTCAGATGAGTTTGTTTATGAACAGTTGTATGCTTAATGCTTTTCGGTCTAGCTCGTTGACTATATCCGAATGTCATGACCACACTACAGTGACATCACCGCATTGCAGTGACGAAATGCGCAACAGAAGTCACACTCGGGTGACTACCACGTCCCCCACTGTGTGGGTGTTTTTTTCTTCCCAATAGGCGCTGACAATTCGCCAACAAAATGATGAAATCACCATCAGTTATTTTTTTTTCCCCCCTCAAAGTGCCTCTAAATCTCATATGTGTATGCCTTTTTTTTGCCTACGAGAAAAGCTGACATAGCAATTACATCACCAAGCAAAAAAAAAAAAAAAAAAAA
>JAJMDH010000095.1:82247-113821 GCA_030573455.1 Hanseniaspora pseudoguilliermondii | reverse complement strand
ACTACAACCTCTATATCCGAAAGCATGTGCAGTGAATCAGTTTGTGTCCATACCCCAAAGCCATTTTCCCTAAACAAAACTTCATCTGTTGAAGAATACCTAAAAAAAAACAAAGAATGGTCCCAATCGATAACCAATGAAGTTCCAAACCTGTTTTCAGACTTCAACAGCAAGGGCCAACAGCCACACACTCTATTTATTGGGTGTGGTGACTCCAGATATAACGAAAACATTTTCAATGTCAAGCCAGGTGAAATTTTTGGCTTGCAAACAGTTGGAAACAACTTGAACTTGAATGATGAAACCATCATGTCCACTTTAGAATTCACCATCTTGGTTCTAGGTATCAACAAAATCTGTATTGTCGGACACACTGACTGTGGAGCAGTCAACTCCTGTTGTGACGATTCGGTATACCACTCCTTACCAAAGAACCTAAAGAACTACTTGAAGCCTGTTTATGAGAACATCCAAAAGATAAAGGTTGCGCACAAAGACGATGTTCCACCTATTGACAAGAAGCACTTGTCGCTAGAAAATGTCAAGGCCCAAGCTGAAAAGCTGATGAGTGTTGAATTCATCAAGGAAAAGGTCGACAACCACACTTTGGAAATCTTGCCAATGATTTACAACGTAGAAAATGGTTTGGTTGAAACTATTTAATTATATACAAAAAAACAATTAGCTTAATATCCGGAATACTAATGAACTTATGAATATTTTACTTTTGCCTTTTTATTTTTATTATTCAATAATCTGTGTAGGTGATTTCAAAACCGTACTCAAGACATTTTTAACTCCATAAGGAAATAATGATCATTGATTTCTAAGCATTAATTAAATGCTTGTTTAATAGGGATGTACACATTAGTCAAGCAAGGGCTGATATCATGCAAGGTTTATCTTTTTCAGCTTTTATTACACTGTTTTTCTTTGAGGAGAAAAAAAAAATAAATACAATTGCAGACCGAGGTGTGTGTTTTGTCTAAGAGCATTTCCTATTCAGGAGTAGAGGTTTAATTAAATGCCAAACTAATATTAATTAACAACAATCTTGAATATTTTTGGATATGTTTGAAAAAATAAAAAAAAAAATGAGGGCATTGTAGGCCCATACATCAAAAGTCACTCCCACCACTAAATCAGCACCTAATATTTTGAAATATTAATAAAAATATGATCCATATTTAATTAATTACACTTGATTACTCTAATCACTTATCTATTTACAGAAAACAACATAACAATGTTCAGATCAAATAATCTTTTGAATCATATATAAAAGACGTAGTCATAATTGAAGTTGTTGTTTTTTTATTTCAAGCAAACATAAGTCATATATGCACTAAAATCATAATAAAAGAGAAATACTTAAAATAGTACCAAACTATATGAAAATAGTTAACGAAACTGTTCCTCATTTTATTTGCTACTTTATTGCAAACTTTTTATTGTTATCCACCTTTTTATCTTTCTTTCTCTTTATTTAAACAATAAACAAAACCTTTTTTCAATCTTAATGCAAAATATATAGAGTGTTATTGGTTTGAAAATTTGCTGCTGTTTTTACTATTATTCTTTTGCCTTTCTTTATTTTTTTTTTTGAACTTTTATACTATACATTTGCTTCACATAAAACTATATTCTTTTTACTTTAGCTAACATATTATTTTAACTGAAAATGACAAATACAATAATTAATCATTTTAATGATGTCCTATGCAAATCACATTTTGATATTATAAACTGCGTTGAAGTGGACAAGGAATACATAATATTTGACTTAAAAAACTTATTTCCAGACACCAACAAAAACTTCTATGAGCTAAGAGAGATACTATCCAACTACAAAATCATTTTTAATACCAAGACTTTTTGTATTCAGTTCACTCCCTTTTTCAAATTGGTTCAAGAAATTTTGGTCTACAACTATACACATTTCATCAAATCAGCCAAAAATAGATCCAATTGTAACAACCAAGATCATTTAAAAGTTCTTTTCATTCTCAACCATTTTTTTAAACAGCCTTTTATCTCGGAAAACTCTCTCAACTGTACTGTTGTAAATTCCACTTTGGATGCAATTCAAAATACTACCAAACTATCAAAATTAACAGAACTAAATTACGATTTACTGCCGGAAAATTTTGCCTCATCTCCCAATAATTTGAATGTCAACAAAATTAGAGGTGGAAAGGTAAAATATCAAGGAACTTGGGTGACATGTGCCTTTGGAATCAAATTGATGAAACTCATAGGGTGTTTAGATGTCCTAAATCAACTATTATCTGCTATATTCAAGTTTTTATCAATTGACTTCAAAAGTTACTTGAACCATAACAGCCATACATCAAAAAAAATCACGTTTGCTTTAAATACGAAATCTGTTGTTTGGAACCATTTCCCCATCAATTATGTTAAATTAAGAGAATACAGATCGGATTCCAGGATTGGCAAGAAAAGAGGCAAATACAACAAAGCCAAAAAGCATACTCTAGATATATTAAAGCCATTAATTTTGAGGCATAATGCTCTTATTGAATTAAATCAAAAACCCCCTTTGAAAAAGCCAACCATAAAACTACCTCCAGTGATTTTGAATCCTATAAAATTGCAACAAAAAATTAGCTACAGAAAGTTGAGCAACCAGGATTTCTTAAACAAAATTGCCTACAACCACATTCACAATTGCAATTATCATACATTTACCAATCAAGTAAAGATAAAAAACTTGTCTGCTGGATCTGACAAGTATACTAGCTCCACCAATTTAAGACAAACTGTTTCACCCGCTTTACTGTCTGTGTGCAATCTGCAATATAATAAAGTTAACGCATGTGATGAATCATCCAAAGAAAACACATATTTGGAAGTTAATGACAATATTATTCAAAAAGACAAAATTAGAATACCATCAAAGTCAGTTTACTTTGATAGCAGTGTTACCTCTTCACCAACAATATTGACACACACAGATTTGCAACCACCATTTAGCATATGCGCTGATACCAAGATTACTCACAGCAGTCCACAAGTATTATCAAATCCAGATCAATCTACATCATACAGTGTAACAAAAAGTGATTGCAACTTTAATTATACAACTGGCTCAGAATATAAACTTGATAGTTCACGTACAGAAAAAACAAACATGTCAAATAAAACATTGGTTAACAATACACCAGAAGTCCTCAAATCTATTAGTGCACATGACTTACATTTGCTAGAAAAAATCAATGAGCCGTTTGACTACCAATGCTTTTCCTATGAGATATCCAACGTGCAGACTTATAATAATTTTGGATACAAGATATCAACCAGAAACGCAACGAGCTGCTCGTACAACCCATTGAGTTATGAGGACAAGGTTGTTAACAAGGCATGTCAGCGTGAAACAATGTCAAAGCGCGTTGACAACATAACACATCAAAACAATCTTGTTGATGGTGGGTATGGCACAGTACGAGAAAACAGCTCAGTATGATGTGATGTTCTATGACTCGGAAGTATATACAGAATTCTATTCAAATTACGGGAAGTATATGTCCAGATTTGATTAAAACTTTGTAGCTAGTATTAACTATATGATTTTTTTTTTTTTGGGTTTTTTTTTCTTCCCCTACTATGGAGAAATGTAAGTTTCATCGTGTATTTCGATTCATGTGATATGTGAAACAGCAAATATACACAAATAGTAAATAAAACACCAAAACAAAATAAACAAAATAACAAAGGTACAACCATGGACTTTATATCTGATTACAACACATATGAAGTTGAAGATGCCTATGTTGAGGATGCAGAACAGAGCACAAATGGCATCAACATGGACTTTTTAAGTAATTATAAAAGCTTAAGCATGAAAAAGTTTTTGAGCTCAAGCAACAAAGACTTGAAAAAAGTTGTTGAGGATTATAAAAGGGACCAAGACAAGGAAAGCATAAGCAAGAAGATAGATGATTTGATAAGCAGAAAGCTGGATACGGAACTTAAAACAAAAGATAATCTCACACAAGCGAGTGATGACGACCAACGTACATTGAAGGAGAAAGTTGACTCGTTTGTCAAGATCATAGATGCTTCTGAATCCCTGCCTAACTTTAACGAAAGCAGCTTGTTGTTTAATGGTATAATCAACAAAGCTGAAAGCCATACATTTGAATATTACTTCAAGTTCAACAACAACATTGATACATTACTGGCCTATACTGAATACAACAAAGTCTCAAACAAGTTCATTGACATTGAAAGTAAAAAAACACATATAGAAGAGATGAACAGCTTTATAAATATCTATAAAAAACTGAATGACACATGCATGGACTCATCTGAAAAAATGAAGCCACTTAAAGACTTATCTGTGGCACTGAAAGAGTATGAGACCAATTCAATAAAGAAGGAGGATTTGAATCAGTTCAATAATGACATTCAAGCCATTGAAAAGGACAAATTAGAACTTCAAGTATTAAAGCATTTGCAAAAGCTCTTCACTTTGAATCTTCTGGAACACAACATTCTTTACAATGAAGCCCACATATCCGATGATTTTTTGAAGATTATAGACAAATTAATAAAAATAAAGCAAAGATGCATCCAATTGGGCCAAAATTGCAATAAGCTTTTAAACAAGATTGAACTGGATTTGAACTTTGGTCTGAATAAGATATACAACCACTTGATCAACTTGCTAACAAAAAGCAATGAACTTGCACTGATCAAGGATAATTTCCACGTCAAGCTTCAGTATCTTTATGAAAATGACTTGACCTTATACCAGAAGTTTTTGAACAAGTTCACTGATATTGAGTATAAAAAATGTGTTCAAGACTTTTTGAACCAGTTTGATATCAGCAACCAAAATATGATAATACTGTCCAATAACTCTAGCAGATACTTAGGTGACGTTCTAGCCCATGTCCACTCCATAATATTAAATGAATACGAGTTCATCAAGCAACTTGTGAATGACGAGGATCTTATCATCTTAAACAATGTATTCAATAAGTTTGCCAACATGATCAAGATCAGATTGGAACAAGTCATAAAGTTTGAAAATGATTCCATTCAGCTGATCGAATACATCCAGATTTTGTCTTTTTACAAAATGATTTTTGTGGACAAGACTGAGTTGAGCAATGATAACATTCTGATCAAGCTTTTGGACAACCTGTTAGTTTATTGCAACGACAGCACCATTTATAACATTGAAACATATTTGAACAATGACTTGCAGTATAAAACTTGTGAGCTGGCAAACATCAACTTACAACCTCCAAATTGGCTTTACGAATACTTGAACAAGTTAACTTCCATCTTGTCTAATTTTGATGATTACAAGGTACTTGATATTTTTGATATGAACTTCTACAAAAAATTTGATAAGATTCTTATTGAACAGCCTTTGGTTATAGAGCTGAATAGTCAATTTGAACGTACCTATCCGTCTAAGTTGTTAAACAAAGATTTGAATTTAAGAATCAGCAGCTTGATTTTAAGGTGTAATTGTTTGGACCTCATAAACTCCAGATTATTATTGCCCTTCTCATTTACGTATTTCATAGATGATTCCTCATCAAGAACAGTCTTTAAGATCCTCAATGATGAATTAGACAAGTGCTTAAGCTCTTTAGAGGAGATCACTTTGAAGATATTATTTAACGATCTACAAATCTATGATTACTACAACTTGCTGAATATGATATTTCCTATATCTCAAGTGAAATCTGAACTGGACTATCAGATGTATTTTGCAATCAAAGAAAACCCCATCATCAATCTTGATTTGATAGAGAAAAATGTCAAGGAAAACTTTGAAGAGCAACTTCCACTGCTCATGACGAACTTAGAGTCTAAGTTACTGTTAAACCTATTGAACTCTCCACTGATTATTAATGAGCTGTTAAACAACTCATTCAAAAAGTTCTTCAAGTTTTATAAAACTTTTCATAGCATTCTAAAGCTTATTTTTGTGGATGAAACGAAAAGACTGGATGAGATATTTAAGTACACCGATGATGAAGTTTACACCATCTTGGGTCTTGAAAATTACATGGATGATGACATATACATTGAAAAAGAAGAAGATTAAAAAATATTATATATAGTTACTAATTTTAGTATATTATTTTAGAGGGAATGCAGTATTATGCTCAGGTACGTTACCTCTTCCGTAACCATTTGTCTCATAATAATCCATTGGATAAACAGCATTTTTGTCATTTTTGTTCAATGGCTTTTCCAATCCAAACAGAATATTGCACTCATAAGGTGTTAGTAAGGGTTTGTTAAAAGCGTACCCCCAGTCAATGGATAATCTGGGACAAGCAACTTGCACAAAGCAGTCGATCTCTTCAAACTCAGCCAACTTCAATGGGAAAATTTCACTTAAGATGATTTTGTAAACTTTATGACCATTATGTAATATCAAGTTTTCTAAGTTTTCCAATGTCTTGTTATTACCTTGTCTACCCAAGGCACCCAGAATCAAACCAAATGTCTTTGCACTCTTGGCCTTTTCTATGGCATCCGATCTTATATCTATCAATTGTCTCTGGTCATACTCTTCAATGGTAAATTGTCTGTTATAAGGATCGTATTTATAGGCAACCAGATTAGGATTATGGATCATCATGGATTCCAAATGGAATCTTCCATCACCTATGTATAGAATTGCATCAACCCTATCATTTAGGTTGACCTCAGGCTCCAACTTTTTGGAAGTGCATCCCAGAATCTCACCTTTACTCAAAGGCTTTATTTGCGGAGTGATGATGTCGATCTTACCAATGAGCTTTTCCTTTATGCTATGAAGAGTAGGATTGAACTGGATGGTTGAAACAGTGGCCAGTTTTGTGTCCACATCAAAATTCTTCAAAAGAGTCTTCAGCAGATGGGTTTCGTCTATGGATATAGTTACAAACACGTAAAGGACTTTAATCTTTGTGATGTCAATAGGAACCAAACATGAATGTGCGTAATGAATGATTATGTCACAGTCCAGAGATCTGGCAGTGTAGTCATCTATACAGCATGCACCATAAGACACATCACCCATAACAACTGTTTCCAGTCCCTCGTAATCTACAAACTGCTGCAAGATATCTGATATGATCAGAGAGTATATCAACAACCCTTCTGGAAACTGTAAAGCTGCTCTTTTGATTTTGTATTTATTAAGATTGTAAATGGTTTTGTGAATTTCGAAGTTGTAGTTAGATGGCAGCAGTTTGATAGCATTATTCAGATCCTCATTCTCAAGAATCTCTTTAGGAATTTGATTCAATAGGTGTGCTCCTGGTCTTTTGACTCTGGCTCTGGGAGTAGAAACGGTTAGTGATTGGGAACTGATCTCTTCACCTTCCAATGTTCCTTTTACTATAGGGGTTTTTGCTCCACCAAATCTGCTAGCACGCAATAGCTTAGAGTTCACTTCAGAAGACATTATTATAGACTATATGGGTTTATTTTACCTTGGTCTATCAAGTTGTAGACAATTTCAGGCCAAAAAAAAGAGAAATTCAACAAATATGAGTAGAGATGATTTTTCCGGTTCTTCTTTTTCGTTTCTTTTTTTTTTTTTTTTCAAATATTTCCATGTAGCGCCAGCGTTAATACCTACCTCTATCTTAACAAATTCAAATTCTTAGCCATCAGTTTTTCCAAGGTGCTTCAAATCCATACGCTTCACGCTCTAAATTAGTTAGCTATAGGACAGTGAATTTGACATTATTTGAAAAGCCAAGAGGAAGTTATTCACTAGATTATATATTACACTAAATTTGCTAATGAACTAAGAATACTACTATAAATGCTGTTACGATAACCATATGTGCACAATATACGCTTACAGCCAAACTAATTCATGACTGGACTATAGCTGGTACTAACACCTTGTTGATCATAGATATAAACCCGTAAATAAAGGCATCGTTTTTAATATCTTTGTTTTTTTAAAAAAAATTGATATAGTATTCGTATATATAATCTAAACGTTGGAATTTCTCTTTTTAAATAGCAGATAAATGTAACAAAAAAAGTTTCATAGAATTTTATTTCATATAGATTGAATATTGTATTATTTTTCAAAAGCCTTTTTTTTAGCATGTTTCAGACTACTTGCATGGTTCATTGGTTAATGTATCAGCACTTTCATTTATTGAAATATAAACACTATTGTTAGGAAGCTTTTTCTTGTTATACAGAAAGCTTTCTGTTGAGCTGGAAATTTTTATGTGTTTGTGCATAATCTTCTCTTGAAAAGCTTCATCCTCATCATCTGATCTACTGTCAACAATATCGTATTCAACCTCCTTCTTCTGTAATGATTTGATCTTCTTATTGACAACTCTGATAACCAATTTCAGAATAACAACAAACCAGATAATTTGTAAAGATTGTAGGCAAAGTAGTAATGATATCAAAGCTGTAACCCAGATCAAATGCTTATTTCCGTATCCCAGTATTTCAGATGACTTTTCACTTAGTTCCCTGTGCATGCTTGGAATTAATTTGCTGAAACTGTTGTAAACAACGACATTATATAGTAAATGTCTTCCCAAAACCCAACTCACTACAAATCCTAGTAAAAACACTGCATCACAAACATTTGAAATCATACTCTTGAGCAACTTGCTTGTTCTCTCTTTAATTCTTAACTCATCAAAGGGCAGGACTACCAAGTAATTCAGGATTTTGGATAAAGATAAAAACAAATCTGTAGTGTCTGTAGTCATCATGATCAAATGCCCGACATATTTCAAATTTTCTATTCCGTAAGCCATCTCGTTGTTACTATAAAAGCCAAAGTTATTAAGGGAGCAAGTGTATGAACCAACTGTCAATATCAAGGTAACAACATGGTGTATAATCATCTGTGTGTGATCTTTTCTTTTGGTTTCTAAGTTCAGCATTATGTAGATAAGTTGGTACAAATAGGCCGATATTTGAATAAGGTAGTATAAGTTTAATACTACAGAGTTATAATTAGCAAAAGACATTTTTGAACTGTGAGCCAAAGATGAGTTGATGGAATAAGGAACAAATATTTTTCTTACTTCAAACCAGACATCCTCAAGACTTGACCTTCTTTTGGTCATAAAACTTTGATAAAATATAAAGTAACCAAACACTGTCATGACTGTAAAATAGATAAAGTAGTAAATTTGCTCCACTAGTGATTTCAATTTTTTGTATTTGATGACTTTGTCATCGTATTTGTTAATGATGTTATAAATAAAAAGCAAGGACGTGTTGATAATCAGGGCTCTAGTAATCAAATGAAGTAACGTAAAAAACATCACTATAAACAAATCAATAACCCACATCAAAAACCCATTTTTATTAATCAAGTTGGTAGCAAAATCCAATCTTGTATGAAAGACGAATCCAAACAACAGAAGCAAAGTGAAGCTTGACCACTTCAGGATTTTTGAGTTCAAATCATAGTATGTTTTGAGATCCTTGAAATAAGGATCGGCTATAAACTCATTTCTTGCAGAGAACACGTTTCTCATTTACTTAATAATCTTTTGACTGGTTTCAACATCATTCTGTATGAAAACATTTGCCAAAATAAAAAAAAAAAGAAGAAGATTCACTGATAACTTTGTAAGATTAACATCATCTGTTCTGGGTTGCCTTCCAATTTATACATCCAGTCTTAAATCCAGCATTTATGTAAACGATACAACTAGCTGAATTAAAAAAAGTTTGAACAACAACTGTTGTCCTAAAATAGCCCACAGTTGCTTATCCAGTGAAAAAAAAATAAAGTTCAATTTTTTATAAACGCGAGATTTGATTATCTCATTTATTTTTTTCACTGGTTGTGATCTTGAATTTATAACCACTTACTTGGTATTATAACAGAAGATCGTATATAGTAATAATACTTGAATTGATTAGTGAAGAATGACATGCTGTCATCAACCGACTTTTTCACCATATGTCTTTTTCCCCCTCAGTGAAGTCTTGATCACAGCACACAAGAAACAAACAAAAGCAAATTTTATTCTGACTTGAACTTGAAGTATACGATGTTTGTATTCTTAATTTTTACCTCATTATGTCTTGGGTTGATATACCCTGTATAGCAAAAATCGTATCCATTCCTCATTATACCTGTTTTTCTGTAGCTTTTCATATTTAGCACCCTGGCCAGATACTGAGTATCCTGTCCAGAATTGGTACAGTATCATAATATCCTTGAAGCAGTTTTCTATATGTTGCATGTTGATTAATGAATTTGCAATGAACTCGTTGAACATTGCTATTTTTTTCTCAATCATCTCCCTTTCTAATAAGTTCTGCTTCAACTGCTCTTTCAGCTCGGTGTATTGGAAGTTGTCCTCTTCAAGCTCAGTGCTTTCCGGATTAGCTATATTTGGGGAGACAGAGTCCTTGACAGTCTTGCTTTGTACACTGCTGTCTCCCGTCAGACCAAGGTTTATGAGCATCTCATCGTACTCCTCATTTGGAATTATAAAGTCCTTTGGGTCGTTGTTGGTGTTTGCTGTATTGCTGACAGAGTTCATTGTGCTGCCTAGGTCTGAATTAGTTGTCTTGTTAAGTGCTTGTGTCTTGTTATTGTACTTTTCAGTATTTTTCTTACTTTCAATGTCCTTTATAATTTGATTTGAATTTTCTATTTTCTGATCCAGCTGTTCACCTTTCAAAACAATTGAAAGCATAAGACTTGTCACTGCAATGACATGCGGTGGATACAAGAGATGTGCATCAGTTACATATGAGTCATTAATTATTGCCCACGTATCCTGTAGGTACTCATAGTTCAACAAATAGTCCTCTATGTTGCTTTGTCCATCACTATCTATATTGGTCTTAACAAAATCTGTAAAGCTGTGCAGTACTTGCTTCAAGGATTCATAAGGGTGATACACTATCATGCAAGACTTCAATTCTTCAATCAAATAGAATTCAAACTCGGTGATTTTCGTGCAATCCGAATGTATGAAGTCAGGCCAATATGATCTGGCTATCAAGTTCAATGACTTTATATGAATAGGGCATTCCTCAACTTTACTGGCCAGGTACAAGCAGGTAGTAATAAGATAGTATACATTACATTCCTTTACACTACACTTCAACAAGAACCTCTGCACATATATCATAGCTGTTGAGACTATGACTTGCTTAAGCTGGAATTTCTTACCCAACTTCATTAGTTGTAAATATAGATAGATTCTTAGGTTAAAGTCCCTGTCATAGTGAAGTTCCTTTGCATATATGGAGATTTGCTTGTTACTTCCACTTTCTTGATCCTTCAATTGTAACGGGATTGTTAACCAATAGTTGCCGTATTTTTGTAGCTCCTGGGTAAACAAGCTCAATCGAACATCATTCAATTCAGACTTGGTATATAGGTTGTTATTGTATTGACTGGAAGTCCAGTAGTTAGCAGACATTGATACTGGTGAGATAAAACAACTGTGATTTTTTAATCTGTATTTATCGTAGTGATACTTTTGTGGGTAATTTAAAAATTATATTTTCTGTTAGGAGAGGTATTTTTTTTTTTTTTTTTTTTTGAAAAATAATACGATAATGAAGAAACACGAGACAAGAGATGTTGATTCCATTTGAACCGTTAATGAACAAAAACCCACTAACCAGATATTCTCTGAGAAATATCATATTAAGCATATTTAGTTGTTCATAAAAACAACATAAAATAAAAACACAATGTATGGAATAGGAATAGTTATTCTGTGCATACTCGTCTATGCATTGACTCTGTACACACATAATGTATCAACACCAAAGTACCAGTACTACTATTCCAACACATATCACTCAAAGACAAAGGAACAGCAGGAACAACTTGTACGGATAACACAGAATGGCAAAGAAATTTTAAGAATAGAAATATACAACAACATATCAATACAGATATACAACTGTAAAAACAACAAGAACCATAGTATTTTGTTAAAAGATTTGAAGTCGTTTATCATTTTGGAGCTGTTGAGCGATAACTACAAGCTGGTGGCACTTCGGAGTTGTGAGGACACATGCACAAGACCAATAGAAATTCTTGACACAAAGTATATTAGAAAACTACCTTTGAAGATAGTTATAGATATATACAACATACTGATGAATATAATAGATTGAAAGGCTGTTTTGCTGATACGGAAAAGCACATTAAATGAATGGTTATTTAAGATATTTATATACACATTGTTCAATCATCAAGTACCTTAGTTGTGTATCAATAGAAGCAAATCATTTCAGTATCAGCCATGTGAAGATTCTTCTTTTCTTTTTTTTTTTTTTTTTTAAAATTGTGTATGAAACGGATCACGTGAGTAAATTACCCTTTTAGGACATTTCAAGAAGCAAAAAAAAAAAATTTTCATTTTATTTTTTCCTTTGGTTGAGTGCGGTTTCCCCCATCATATATAAACAGATTATTACATTCTTTAAAACATCAACTCAAACTTGAAGGATTTTTAGTCACAATGAATTATATCTTTCTCTTTGAAAATTTTTTTTAAATAAGAAGTACAAAAAAAAAAAAACCTAAGCAGTGGTTGTGTAGAGAATTGTCAATCGAAGCTTGAATATGAATGCTTTGGAAGTTGGACTTATCCTCTTCCATGCGTTTCCCCTTTTGCTTTGGGTAGAAAGTCTCCGATCCTGATCAATCTTTTATGGAAAACATAACAGAGACTTAAACAATAATATGATATTGCCCATATTCAATTATTTAAACTCTGTTAGGTATACATATTGACTTATGTATATCTTCTTTCCCCCACATAAGCTCATTTAGTACAATCTTTTGGAATCATGTGGTTTAGCCGGGGTGTATATTGTTAAATTCATTTTGATAAAGACTTTTTTTTTAAGAAGTCAAACCATAGTTATGACAATTAGTATGTGTTTTATTTCTTTTATGTTTATCATACCAGAAATATAAAAAAAACCGCGAGGTTGACCATTACTTAAACCCAATGGAGCTTACTTTTCCTTCACAAAAACTGCTTCCTTACCCGCACAATCTGTTGCTGGTATATACCCTATAAGCAGCAATGTATAGTCACATATACCAGATTGATATTTAATGTTATTGAAATGATGAAATACTAATGCAAACATAGAGTCAAGCTCTGAGTACCGCTCAAAAAGACGTACAGGGACGAGATCTTGCTTTCTTATATTCTGACTCAATAATTTTATTTATTATAGCTTTTTCGTAATTCTATCTTGAAAACAAAGCGCACCAAAATGTTTTTTCCTTGTCAACGTTTATTTTGTTTCTGTTTCAAATAAAAATAAAAAAAAAAGATATGTATAAAAGAGCTAAAAAACTAATCAATTTTGAAGTTCGAAAAAGTATACAACTAGGTAGAATAATATGTTCACCCAATTCCAAAATGCCCAGTTGTCTACCCATACACCGTCGTTCATTACATTGTTTATCTCAAAGTTAGCAAAATTCGTCTTGTTCAATACTATCTTAATGATCTTTGGAATACATTCCTCTCCCCAAATACATAATTGATCATCCATTCCATCGTTCAATGCTGTGTTATCTTTACAGTATTCTAGTGTCAGATTGGTATACATGGCTATCAAGATACATGGGGAGTAAACATATATCAAATCCGTGATTCTGTTGACTGACCTGTCATTTTGCCAAGTCATTGAGGAACTCCTTGTCTTTGGCAGGGCCTCTATGGGTATGTTTTTGATGGTTTTTGAACTGTCATCAGAGGGTACATTGTCTTTCAGCAACTCATCTATTTCTCTATCAGTGTCAGCATCATGTTTCAAGTTGTTTATAGTAATCTTGGTGGGCTTGTTCAATGTGGGTATGATTCTTGTTGCTGAATAATACACAAGCAATCTAAATGTCAAGTTTGTCACGACTGATGTTGTAAAACTTTGCTTGATCATGCTTGACGATATCTTATAAACGGATATTATTGACTTTGGTAGAATGTTGAACAAAAACACTGCAACCAAATCCACAAAGTTTCTGGTATCATCTGATTTATGGTAAAACATTACCTTTGATAGAATCTTGTTTATTAACTTGCCTATGTTGTTTGTATAATTCAAATCCGTTTGATAGTATTGAGATGAAAAGAAATTTCTTATGTTGTGGTTCAAGTTGTTTGAATGCAACACAGACATCTGCTGTTGCCAGGTTTGATTTAACTTCTCCATTATATCTAGCATTGCTGACTCACTTAAAACAGGGTTTATTTGGTAAATGCATCTCACTAAATAAGCAAACACCAAGCTGCTTTCAAGAACAGAGCCCTTCTTTGAAACAATACCATAAATACCTATGATGGATACCAATGCAAAGAAAATACCAATTAAGGTTGCTTCTATGGCATTAAGGGTAAAGTTCGGTAGGATGTAGATCTTGTACAGATAATAAATAGACAAAGTTAGCATGAATGAAGATGTCACTAGTCCTAGAATGTTGTACAATGATGAGCTTGGTGCTTGCTTTTTTATGATAATTGTTCGTCCATCTTCATTGTTGTAATAGTTTAGATCTTGAACAGATGCGATTGATCTTAAGTCATCATCATCTTCATCACTACTTTCGTTATCTTGAAAATCGTTGATGAAATAAGAATGCTTCATTATATCATTCGAAGAAGCGCTCTCTGAGTTCAATAATGAGTTGTTTTCGATAACCTTATTGGAACTGGTAACACTGCTTTGGGCCACGTTTATAGAGTGACTTGATACGCTTCTTTGAATTGTTGCTTTGTTATTTGTGTATGGCTGTTTTAATACCTCATAGTATTGTCCAACAGTTTGAATAAATAGTATAACAAATATACCTTCTAACAATGTAAACAAAGGAGTGGAATGGAATATGACCCATTTCCAAATATTGGTGACATGCTTATAAGTGGGCCAAATGTAGTTGATTGTTAAATTATGAAGAAAGTTCAGAGTAGATGACAAAAACAAAATATTGAAATCAGAATTGTCATTGTTTTTTATTAGGCTATTATCAAAGAAGGATAAACATATCATTAGCAAAGGAGGAATGTAGAACAATTGAATGTAATACATAAACCTGACAAATTGGCCACCATTTTTCTTATTGAAAAACACAAACTTCATAGTTGCTGTGGAAAAGTATATGATAAAAATAGTAAAGGTAAAGCATAACCCACAATCGATACCACCTATCTGAAAGGATATGGGAATTGTTATAATAATATTCAATAGATAGATTATGGAAAATAAGGTCCTCACTATATGGTTGAATTTGTTTTTTTTCTTATTGTTATTTAGATTGGTGATGTATTCATTGGTGTACACAGGCTTAATATCCAGATTTAGTAAATCAATATCCGTAGGATCTGGAATTGAATTAGACATAGTTTTAAGAAAGAGAAAGAAAATAGGTATATGTATTTATTGATATTTTCTAAGTTATAATAATAATTGCTATACTTTGTTTTGATTGCTATATGGTTCTTATTTTCTCAATAGCCAATGTATAATATTCGATGTTTACTTGAGTGTTCTTTATATAAATGATTATATGCTCAATTTGATGAAGTTTGCAGTTATGTTTCTTTAAGATGACAAAAAAAAACAAACAAAGAAGGAAAGCGCTTCACTGTTATCTTCAAAAAGCGCTATACTGTATGAAAACTCCTTTTTTTTTTTTTTCATTGATTTGATTAAAGGTGTTGGGTGGAAAAACACCAATCTGTATGAGCTGTAAATTTGTGGCAGCACTTATTTCCTATTTGGGAAACCACACATCACACAGTCCATATTGTCTTATCTCCGATTAAATTGCTTTTTTTTTCCCAAAGCAATTGTTCACTGGCCAAAAAAAAAGAAATTCTATAACATCATTCAGGGATAATTTGAAATATAATATATAACCAACAGCTATTCAAACACTCCAAGTCTATACAAAATGGGTAGTAATACGTTCAAGGGCGGTAGAAAAGAATTAAGACATAACATCAAAAAAATTGGTGAGAGAAAGCAATATACCAAAAAGCAAAGAATTAACAATAACGAATATGTCGAAAAAATTATAGAACAAGTCTCTGATGACTCTGAAGAAGACGACTCTGAATCAGAAGATGAATTCAAAACTAAAGACAAAGTTTACAACTCTTTGTTGAAGCTTATAAAAAATGAAGATGACATCGAAGAGGATGACGATGACATTGATGATGATCTATACTTCACCAAAAAACAAAGCTTTAAATCCGAGGAGATTTTGAATGAGGATGAAGAAGATGTCAATGAGGATCTTGATGAGAATGATGTGGATTCAGACGACGAGAATCCAAATGTCCTTGATTATTATAAACTACACTTTGACTCATACAATGAAAAGAATTTGAAAAAGTTAAATGATTCAAAAAATCAATTGAAGTTCAACGTATCCAAATCCCTTATTTTGAACAATGACCCAGCTGTTTCAAATGAAGAGCTTACCAACACAATGGTGTTTATGAAACCTAAATTGAACTTTGATGACAATGAAGTTACAAGTCCTGAGCTGTTCCACAACTTACACTCCTATCAATACAAGCAAAAACTGAAACTTAACAATCCAGATCTGTTCAAGAAGAATCATCAATTTACCAACGTACAAAAGAACATCATCGATCCAATAAACCAATACAGTGATCTTCTGTACACATACCAAGAATTTAAACATGAGGCTGAGTACAGAGAAATCTACATCATGCATGTATTGAATCACATTTTCAAAACCAGAGACAAGATTTTGAAAAACAACTACAAATTAAGTCAGCAAGATGATGCCGATGCTGATGATGATTCATTCAAGGATCAGGGTTACAACAGAACCAAGTGTTTGATAGTTCTCCCTACAAGGCAAAACTGTTATGATGTTCTATCATCCCTAATCAAAAAGAGTGGTATTGAACAAGTGGATAAAATTAATAAGTTCAAGGATCAGTTCAACATTGATGATGATGACTCTTTGGACAAGTTGTCCATGAAGGATGATGATTTCAAATATTTGTTCAAAGGTAATACAAATGATTTCTTTATCCTCGGTTGTAAATTTACCAGAAAGACCTTGAAGTTATACTCTGCTCTTGACAGCAGTGACTTGATTATGTGTTCTCCCTTGGGTTTGAAATTGCTTCTTGAAAGTTATTCCAAGCCTAAACCTGAACAAAACGAGGGCAATGAAGATGATGATGTCAAAAAGATGAATGAACAATTGGGAATCAAATCCAAAAACAAGAAATTCCACAAAGCTAGCAGAGGTAAGAAAAACACAGACGACTTCTTAAGTAGTATTGAAATAGCCATTTTGGACCAATTCCAAACCTTTGAATATCAAAATGCTGCGAACATTATCAATATCATGAAATCCAATCTAAACAACTTACCAAAGGAACAAACTACTGATATGGACTTTGGTAGAATCAAGTACTACTACTTGGACAATTTACAATACTTGTTTAGACAAACATTGATCTTCACCAAGAATTTGAGTGTAAATAGTAACTTGATATTTAACAACTACTGCTTCAACAAAAGCGGTAAGTTTAAAAATTTGATAAGGGTCAATGATCTTAAGCAAACATCATTGAATTATTTGAAATTGTACAACATATTAAAGATGAAGTTCCAAAGATTTGAAATATCAAAGGATCCATCTCAAATGATTGTTTCCGAACCTGATTATAGATTCAAATTTTTCATAAGCTCTATTTTACCAAACCTGATAAAGAATGAGGATAGCGGTGTACTCATTTACATCCCTGATTATACTGACTTTTTGAGATTGAAAAACTACATATCTAAGAACACCTCTCTTTTGGTTGATGATCTGCATGAATATTCAAGTATTTCAAAAATAACCAAGACCAGAAACTACTTCAAGATGACAACTGAAAGAAATAATGGTATCAGAGGAAGTAAGAAGGTGAATGTGTTACTTTACACTGAAAGATTGCATTACTATAGAAAGTATGACATTAAGGGTATCAAAAACCTAATATTCTACAAGCCACCCTCAGACTACAAGTTCTTCCAAGACTTTCTGAAGATGCTGGTCAAATATAATCTTTCCTACAACAAGACCTTGAACGAAGGAAATGCATCTGATAGTGGAAGTGATGATGACGATGGCTTGATGATGGAGGATCTGGTTGTTAGATGTATTTACAGTAAGTTGGATAGTTTGTACATGAACAGACTGGTAGGCAACAAAAACCTGGGGGTTTTGATGTCGGGTAGCAATGATGTTTATGAATTCAAGTGATAGGTCTTGATATTTCAAAAGATTAACTTATTTATATATAAAAATAGATATAATTTTTCATTTTTTACTACTTAGCAGTGTTCAAATTTTTGTACTCCGAATGTGTATGTTTAGTCTGATCACTCCTCTTTGCTGTAAAGTATACTTAGCTTATTAGTTGAGAGATGGCAACAGCAAACAATGAAACACTTACATAGAAACTAGCTCTTTCTCCAATTCTTGCAAGTTTCCAAAACAAACTCAAAATGCTGTTAGAATTTCTTGAGTTAGGGTTACCCTTGTTTGCTATAGGATTATATTTTTCAAGTATGGATGGCCATTGTAGATGAACATATGTACATGAGCATATTAAAAGAAGAAGAATTTTAGTTAAGGAGTATAAACTGAATATGGCACTCATTTTGTAATCTATTTTTGCTATATGTGTGTTGTTTTTCTTCGTAATTTTTTTATGGTTCCGTTTCCTTCTTTACATAACCTTGAAGCTAGTTGAACATCTAATTATATTTTTTGTTTTGAAGTAGATGTGTATGTTGTTTGGTAGCGAATGCAGAATCACAAACCTTGAGTAAATTAATAGTGAAAGAAAAAAAAACTAAAAAAAAAAAAATTTTCTCTTGTGAAAGTTTTCTTCACAGGAAAAAAAAAAATTTTTATTTCATTATTCCAACTGAGATTTGATACTGTCATAGACATATTTCGATATAGATCTATTCAATAAAATATAATAACCAAAATAGCATTAACTTGTTTGCAGAACCAACATGTCAAAAAATTGGAAAACTACAAAGAATCTGATTGAAACCACTAGTGAAAAACTACTGGCTAGAGTTTATGAAAAGAAACCAGTATGGTACGATTCCATCATGAAGTATCCACCTTTGAAACATACTGTTAAAAACCATACTTTGAATAGCAAAAGCACATTTACCTCCTTTGATGCAGCTCATGGTAAAAAGACTATCAGCAGCTATGTTGATCCATCCAAAGAAATCAACTTTGACTACTTAACAACTTTAAAGAGAAAAAGCTTGTTAGATGGTTCATACATCAAAAAAGACATAAAAAATATGAAGAAACTTAATGTCAGAAAAGGACTATACAGTAACAACAAAGCAGACTTTGATGAATCATTTGTAGGCTTGCAATTCCTAGAGGATAAAATTCAAGATAAATTTTACTACCAACATCCTTGGGAACTGGCTGTACCCAAACTATTGATAGAATCTCAAAACAAGATAACCAACTTGGACATAGACTGGTCTGTTATCAATCCTATAGGTGTGCAAGTATCAGGATACTCTGTTGCTAAAAGAACCATGTACTTGATGAACAATGAGAAACTTTCCTTGTTGGAAGCCTATAACAAGGCCTTGAAAGAGTTTTATGATATCAGAATCAATGAAAAAATAGAGGCTAACATTGCTATGGAAGAAAATGAGATGTACGGTGCACTATACAGCAACTACAAGAACGGTATGATTGATCAACAATTCTTAACTGAGCAAAAGCATTTAACTCAGTACAAGGATTCATTGCACTTGGTTCTTGATTCAAATAGTGCTAATTAGATGTTCTTTATTTTTTATTACTTGTATATATGAAAGATGCCCGAAAAAAAAAAAAGCAAGAGTCAAATATTTACCTGCTGTGTCACATGATCTAATATCTTATTTCCGGTAATGTAGTATTTTTTCGGTAAAGGACAAATATAAAATTCCGTCGGTATTTTGCTTGACTTCCATGCGGTTTCCTCGTCCAAAAAAACAATGTGCTTAATATAAAATCGCGTCGCAAAAAAACAACAATTGTGTATGAATTCTGTAGTTTATTTTCAAATTGAATGACTATTCTAATAAAAAGTCACCTTAAAAGGCATTTTTATAAACAGGTGCCAGTATTTTTTTTCAAAAATTACATTGATGATTTTTCAGGTTTGAAGTCAAGAAGTATAAATTGGAAATGTCATATCTGAAAAAAGTAACTTGTGATTATAATTATAATTGAGTATTTTAATATGAACTTCAAGTAAGTTATAATAACCCATAGCCAAAATATATACAAATCAACAACCTAAGAAGATAATCTTTCAAATATGTTCAAACAAAGTCTAAAATTACTGCAAGCTAAAACCATAACTGTGGGATTGATTCCAGGTGACGGTATTGGTAAAGAAGTTATACCAGCTGGTGTTGCTGTACTAAACCATGTTACCAAACTTCCTCAATTTAGTAACATCAAGTTCGATTATGTTCCCTTAGAAGCTGGTTGGGAAACATTCACTAAGTACGGAGAAGCTTTACCTGACTCAACTGTTAAATCCTTGAAGGAAAACTGTGATTGTGCATTATTTGGTGCTGTTCAATCTCCTACCACCAAAGTGGCTGGTTACAGTTCTCCTATTGTCAAGCTAAGAAAGGAAATGGGATTATATGCCAATATCAGACCAGTCAAGGAAGTTGTTCCTAATGCCAAATTCGGCAAGGTTGATATGTGTATAGTTAGAGAAAACACTGAAGATTTATACATCAAGAAAGAAACTACTTATACCGATTCTAATGGTAAGAAAGTTGCTGATGCTATCAAAAGAATCACTGAAACTGCTTCGGAAAATATCATGAAGATCTCAATGGAAATCGCTTCCCAAAAGGCTGCTACCACCGGAAAGAAACAAAAACTAACTGTTGTTCATAAATCAAATGTATTGTCTCAATCTGATGGTCTATTTAGAGAAACTTGTGCTAATGTTTACAAGTCATCTCCTAAAGAACAACAAGACAACGTCATTTACAATGAACAAATTGTTGATTCCATGGTTTACAAGATGTTCAGAGATCCATCAGAGTTCGACTTTGTAGTTGCTCCTAACTTATACGGTGATATTCTTTCCGATGGTGCTGCCGCCTTGGTTGGCTCTTTGGGTTTAGTTCCTTCATGTAACGTTGGTAAGTCCATTTTCATTGGTGAACCATGCCACGGTTCTGCTCCTGACATTGCTGGTAAAGGTATTGCCAACCCAATTGCTACAATCAGATCAACTGCTTTAATGTTGGAATTTATGGGACACACAGAAATGGCCCAAGTTATCAACGATGCTGTCGATGCTAATATCATAGAAGGAGCTATTAAGACTCCAGATTTGGGTGGTTCCAACACTTTAGAAGATGTCTTGCAAGATGTATTAAAGAGAATCAACTGAAACCCTTGTATTTGATGATATATACTTTTCTTTAAACGATATTTGAATGATTAAATGAGCAAATCAACTATTTTTTACCTTTCTTGGTTTTCTTCTGTTGTCTTCTTTGAAATCCACAAACGAAGAATCCAATACCACCATCTTCTTCCTTATTTAATCTAATACATGCTTCCTTCACATCCATTAATTCCTTAACGGTCATGCCCTTCAATCTACAGTCATTACCATCAATGTGTTTTTCAAACGCACTCTCCAATCCTCTTCTCTTCCAATTAGGTATGCTTTCACTTCTCGGAATAACCTCCCAATCAGGGTGCTTCATCAACAGATCGATAACAACATCTTCATTTTCAATTGGATTGACAGAACAAGTACTATATGTCAGCTTTTGTAAGTTTGGAAGTTTCATGGCATGTGAGACAATTGATGTTTGGAAAGATGATAACTTGGTTAATCTTTCACCTTCCTTTTCAATATATCTTTCCATGTCTGCCTTGTTCAAATTGTCTATACTTTGTCTTCCGTAAATACCTGAACCTGAACAAGATGGATCAAGAATGGCCTTGTTGAACTTGAAGAACTTGGAGTTGTAAATGTTCTTGTTTCTTTCATTGTTACATAAAGTTGAAAAGTCACCATGGAAAATATCAATTCTCAGAGCATCATTATTGAAGTATTCCTCACTCTGTTCTGAAACTGTTAAATCAGGATTGAATTTTCTGATCTCAAAACCGGCATTCTTCATCATAGTACTCAAAATTTCACTTCTCTTATCATTCTTTTCAAAAGCCACAACTCTTGGAATTGAATCTCCTTCCTCTTCATAGATAGGTTGATCTTCTTCAACAGATTCTAATCTAT
Organism: Hanseniaspora pseudoguilliermondii; assembly: GCA_030573455.1. Classification (NCBI taxonomy): domain Eukaryota; kingdom Fungi; phylum Ascomycota; class Saccharomycetes; order Saccharomycodales; family Saccharomycodaceae; genus Hanseniaspora; species Hanseniaspora pseudoguilliermondii. Next base: position 91,487 of record JAJMDH010000095.1, on the reverse strand, counting down.
CTTTAACATAAATGTATCCACCTAACAAACTTGTTTTGTTACCAGGAGCAGCACAACAGTCCATGATGTAATCAGATTTTTTGACATCCAGAATTTCCAACGGGAAGCAGGATCCTCTATCTTGAATGATTATTTGACCGGACTTGTACCACTTACATCTACTTATCTTAAAATCCATCGAAACAGCAAATAAATAAGGAATATATTCATCTTCATAGATACAATCTTGATTTTCTTGGACAGACTTCCATGAATCAACATTGTGCTTGAAGTTGGCTATAATTTCATTTTTGACAGAAGTGATTTGTTCAAATGTCTTCAATTTAGCTAGGTTTAATCTAAACCATCTGACAGGAGGTTGGTCAATTGGCTTGTCACTACCAGTCTTTTTGGCTAGATATTCGTCTATACTGTTGATCTTATTAATCCTCTTGAATGTCTCCCATTGTTTGTTCAAACTCTTGTTTATAGAGTCCATAAACTTTTTCAAGTAATGGTTGTTGGGTAATTGGACTCTTTTGTTTTTGGAAAATAAAGCATCATTGAACATCAAGTATAAAGTAACTTTGTTAGGAACTTTACCTTTTGTGGCCTCCAATTTAGTCAATGCTGCTTCCAAAGAACTCATGTTTTCATACAGATATTCTAAAACATCCAAATGCTTGTAAGCTTCAATGGTGCAAGCAAATACATTCTTCAAATTTTTGTTATTCAATTTGAACTGTTTGTGCTTTGATATGATGATGTTCTTTAAAGAACCACTAACCAGTTTATTGTTTTCCTTTTGTTTGATTAGATCTTCTAAGATCCAGGTACTATCTCTATATATTTCCATCTCTAGCTGATTGTTTTTGGTTATTATGTTTAAACAAAGCTGTGATCAATATACATATTTGCCAAGTGAACAGAAAAATGCTCAAATAATGTTAAAAATCTAGCTATGTTCAAAAAATGAAAAAAATAAAAAATAAAAAATAAAAAATAAAAAAAGATGCCTTAGATGATGATTTCCCAAAAGGGTAATTACAAAAAAAGGGTAGCGTAACGTCAATGTAGTCAGCCCACTCAAAAAAAAAAAAAGAAAGAAACCCAAACACGGATTATTTGTTTTATTTCATACGATTTTTTTTTTTTTTGTAGTTTGACACTTTTTTCAACAATACAATAACAATAATAACAGCCAAGTATCACATAGACATGTCAACATTCATAGGTGAAAAGTCTAATATGGAGGTGTCCCCCTTCAGTGTCAGTGCAAGACAAGAACAAACAGAAGAAATAGGAGTCCCTGTAAAAAAACAAAAGACTGAAAACAAACCATCAACACAAAATGCCTTGAAGACCGGTTATTGCTATGACGTCAAGATGAGATATCATTCTAAGATTTACCAATCTTACTATGAGTACATAGACCCACATCCTGAAGATCCTAGAAGAATTTCGAAGATTTACAACAAAATCAAGGAAAATGATTTACTGGAAAAAATGACCAAAATCGATATTAGACCGGCCACTAATGAGGAAATCTCAAAGATTCACACCAATGAGCTTTTAACAACCATAATGGGGCTGGAAGATAAAAATCCAAAGCAACTGAAGGAGTTGACCAACAAGTCAGACTCTATTTATTTCAACTTGGAGTCGTTCAAGTCTGCAAAATTGGCTGCGGGTGGAGCCATTGAAGCTTGTAAGGCTGTCGTTGAAAACAAATGCCTGAATTCATTTGCTATTATAAGACCACCTGGTCACCATGCTGAACCTGACAAGCCTTCAGGGTTCTGTCTCTTTAGCAATGCCGCTATTGCAGCTAGACATATTTTGGACAACTATCCAAACAAAGTCAAGAAGATTTTGATCTTGGATTGGGATATCCATCATGGTAACGGTACACATTTGGCCTTTGAAGACGATCCAAATGTTTTATACATTTCCTTACATAGATTTGAGCTAAACAAATTCTATCCAGGTACAAAGCTTGGTGACATTGACCAAGTAGGTAAAAATGAGGGTGAGGGTTTTTCATGTAACATAACATGGCCTGTTAGTGGCATCAATGATGTTGAGTACATTTATGCATTCAGAAAAATTGTTATGCCTATATGTGAGGAATTTGATCCTGACTTTGTGATCATTTCTTCAGGATTTGATGCTGCCGATGGTGATGTAATTGGACAGTGCCATGTTTCCCCTCAGTGCTATGGGCAACTAACACATATGGTTAAATCATTAGCAAATGGTAATGTAACTGTTCTTCTTGAAGGTGGATATAATTTGACCAGTATAAGTAACAGTGCCTTGGAGGTCACTAAAGTTCTAATGGGGGAGCCTCCTAAGCCCTTCATAAACAAAAAACTATCTACAGGTGAGATAATTTTACCAAAACCGGAAGTTTTGAAAAATCTACAAAGAATTATTGATTTCCAATCTAAGTATTGGAAGTGTTTGAGAAATGACAACCATACCATAACTGATATGTACAATGATATAGGAGTCATTGATACAGTTTTGGGATATAAAAAGAGAATTGACTTTGGTGAAGATGGCAAGGCTGAAGATAGTGATTATGATCAAGATGATCTAAAGGTTCAGGAGACTAGGCTTGTTAATCCATTGGTTGGTATTATCCAAGAGCAAAGATTTAATCACTTGAAGCAGAAATACAATGCTGATGACTTCCCATATTTGAACATACCTTCCTTCAATGAACTCAAGGACATTGTCAAGAATCCGTTGATTATCACAGGAAACATTGTAGAGGCTGAAGAGTTGGTTATATTAGTTCATGATGAGCCTAACATTTACTTGCCCATGCAATCCACCAACATCACAAGTACTACTCCAAATCTTGTCAATCTTCATAACTCCCAAGTATTTGATCCATCTCTAAAGCTTATAGAATGGTCACATCTCAACGAATATCCTGTTATTGATATCACACTTCCATTGTCTGATAATCCACAATTAGGCTTAGCAGTTTTGCAGTCTCTGTGGGAGGATTACTTATCTAACTTTGTAAATTTGAAAAAGTTTTCCTGGGTATCTATTGGTTTCCAGGCTTACCAACAAACTTCTCAGTTGGTGTCTAACATAGGAACTCCGGAATTCAGAGCTAAATGTAAAAGTATGATCTCATTCATTAATCATGAATCTAGTAGTGTCAACAATTTGAAATCAATTCATCAAAACTTCTCATCAAACAACGGTGTTAATCTGGTTGATTGGCATTACCAGAATTCTCTATTACTATTAGGAAATACACATCAAATATTTCAACCAAATGAAAATGTGAATAAGAACAATGAATCCAATACTAACGCAAGTACAGTACACAATAACTCATTGAGTGGCAATAATTCATGTGCGACTATTGTAAAACCATCATCAACAATTGACAACAACGATTCCACAGGTGAAGAAAATCCACAAAAGCAAGTTGTCATTGCCAATGATTTGAATGGCAACACTGTGATCAAAAGCGAACACTTACAACTAGATAGAATAGAGAATGAAAATATAAACTCAATCAATGGTGTTTCAACCTTTGATCAAGGCAACGCTGATGGCAATGTTGTCAACATAACCACAGTCAACGACAACAGTATATCCGTTGCGCAACCAAAGATCAGAAAGAAATATGGCAGAATCATTAAGTGTGATTGTTCAGGTCTAGGTGCTGTTGGATTATACGATTTGATGGAAGAAAGATGGGATGAATGTGCAGATTTCATCTTGGACAGTTTTGATGACTAGTTAAATAATATATATTTGAATAAAACCCCCTATATAAAATTTAAACTATACTAGGGAATTTTTTGTCAAATTTTTCAATATCAGTTTCGATCAGTTTTTCTGCCTTCAAGGCCTGGGGCTTTTTTGGTTTTGGAGGGGCTCTTAGTACTTCAGGTTTAGTTGGCTTAGTTGGAGGTTCCATTTTTGTCTTTGGAGTTCTTGGTGGCCTAGCAGGCGGCGTTGCTCCTGCCTGTGGCTTTGAAATACTGGCTAAATCAGTCGATTGTGTCTTCTCTGGAGCTGGTGTGTATTTGCCATATCCTGTGGCACTTTTTCCAGTTGATACATCAGACATCATTAAGTTTCTCATTCTTTGTTCAATTGAATTGCCTGTTTTTTCACTTTCAAAGTTTGGTGAGGTATTGGATTTCTTAAAGCTTCTGTTATTTTTTCCTGTGTTGCTAGAAGTCGATACTGTTTTTACTGATGAACTGTTATCACCAGTACTTGTATCAAAATTAAGAGTAGACTTATATGAATGTTTTTGTAGTTTGGCTAGAGTTACTAAATCGCTAAATGGATCGATATTTTTCTCTTTGTCCTTCACTAAACCAGATTTATTTTGAGACAGTTCATGGTCAAAATCAACGGCAGAGCTAGATGTTACAGAGGGTAAAGACTTGGTTTTACTCAAAGGTGTGGTGGCAATGTCTTTAATTACAGTTGACAGTGGAGCTCTTTTATCACCACTCTCAGAAAACTCGGCCATAGATTTGGCTTGTTGTTCCTTGAACGCCTGTAATTTTTTCAATTGTTCTTGCTCTAACAACTCCCTTTGAGTTTGATGTTTCCTTTGTAGCTCCAATTGGGATATGGCAGCTCTTTTTTTATAGAAGTTTTCCAACGAGCATGGTTTTTTCTCAAGGGTACAGACTTGTTCCAGTAGCTCACAAATGTTGGGTCTTTTTTTAGGATCAACTTGCAAACACCAGGAAATTAGGGTCTGCATGTTGTTACTATATTTCGGAAAGTCTGGAAACTTAACCAGTCCACTCAATATCCCATTATTACCTGAGTTATTGAATTCAAAAGGTGTTGTGTAATAACAAAGTTTGTATAAGTAAACTCCCAAAGCCCATATATCAGACTTTTCATCGATTCTAATGTTTATTTGATTGTTGATGGCAACTTGTAGGATCTCAGGAGGTCTGTATTGGGCAGTGGTGTTTGCAAGTAAGTCATTTTTGGCATAGTTTAATTCTTCAAGATTCTTTGGTGGTCTAATGATTCCGCAAACAGACCCGAAATCACATAGCTTGAAGTGGAAATCTCTATTAATCAATATGTTTTCAATCTTTATATCTCTGTGCAGCAAAGGAGGTTGTAGTCTGTGCATGGCATAAATTCCCCTACAAGTTTGATCAAATATATTCAGAATCTCATTTTCGGAAAATCTATTAGTCAGTCTGGTATTCATGTAATCTATCAATGATCCGTTTTCACATAGCTCCATAAGAACTAAAACTTCATACTTGCCATGAGAATCGAATCTGGAAGCATTTGAATCAATGTAAGTCACAATGTGAGCACTGTTATCCTTAAGGATTCGCATACAATCCACCTCAGCCCTCAAAATGTTCAAAGCTTGTTTGTTTTTAACAATGACTCTTTTTAAGCATGCTATTTTGTTGTCAAAGCCATAGCTAACCTGGTAAACCTGAGCAAACCCACCATTGGATATGTGTTTCAAAATTTTTACTCCACTGGTGTTTCCAATGAAATTGTATGTGTACCCTATTGGAATGTATTCAACTGCCTCGCTGGATTCCATATTGCTGTTTTATTTTTTTTTTTTTTTTTTTGGTTTATTTGATTATGTTCATTAATTCACCAATAGTTCTCATATGTATTTGAATAAAGATCTGAACAAAAAGAGTTTGAATATAACCTTTGAAATGTAGTAACTTATCCACCTGTTAGAAAGTCAACTTCAGATTATGAGTTTTTTTTTTAGGACCACGCAAAAGCAAAGCGCTACACAGTGAATATTCTACAGTTTTTTTTTTACTCTAAAAATTAAATCATATATCGTATTTATTTCATTTTTTTATATTTCTTTTCAATTTAACAAAGTTATAGAAATTTATGTTATTAAATCATTCCAAAAAAAAGCAACCAGAAAGTAACAAACAAGTACTACGTCTTTTCCTTTTTTTTTTTAGTCAAGAGTAATTTTCTTTTCCTTTTTTCAAAAAAAAAAAAAAAAAAAAGGTTCCCCAATATGAGCAGTTATGGCAGTTACGAGATTTTGAGCACCCTTGACTTCAATGATTCAGCATCTGGTGTGTATACAAATAATATCATAGCAAATTCAACATCAATATTTGCCAGTACATCAAGTGGTAAAGTGTATAAAATAGATTCGCAAGGCAACAAAATATTGATCTTCAATGATGTTAACAAGAACAACATACAGAACATAAAAACACTAGATGAGAACAACATCTGCATTTCTTATGATAATGTAATAAAGATCATGGACTTGAGAACAAATTTGAGTGCTATAGAGAAAACGTTCAAAGAAAGAGTTCACGCAATGGATACCTTTTGCAGTAAGTTGGCTCTTGGGTTTGAACTTACAGGTCCAGATGCTCCTATAAGACTTTTTGATATCAGAAAGGACTTCCACAAATCACAGATAGATATCATACAGGCATCTCATCATGACGACATAACATCATTGAACATTCACAGAGGTGATCCTAACATTCTACTGAGTGGGAGTGTTGATGGAACATGTAACTTGTATGACTTGAGTAAATACAGTGATGAAATCTTGGATGAGGAGGTTCTAGAAGAAGTTATCACATTGGATTCTGTTCATAAGTGTAAGTTTATCAATAAGATTAATAAACGAATTGGTATTTTAACACATACTGAACAATTTGGAACTTATAATGTTATGTCCGAGAGTGAGGACAAGATAATGTATGGAGACTTAAGAGAACCAATGGGATGTAAATACATTATAGACTTTGATGATGACTTTGTTTATGGTGGTGACATAGATGAAAGCAAGATGAGTGTTTACAGCTATACAACTAAGGGAAAGCTAAAGAAAAATATAGACATCATTGGCGTCCATGGAAACGAAGTCATAAGGGACTTTAAATTGGTGAATGATATTATGTACACATGTGGTGAGGATGGTAAGGTGAATGTGATTAAAATGAAAGTTGATGAGGCGGATGCTTTGAAGAAGAGCAAGAAGATGAAAGGTGGATTGAAGACTAAAAAGAGACACAAAGGCGATGCCATGTACACTCCTTTGTAATCAAACTTGCTATATATTTTCTGTTACCCTTTCCATCTCGCGCTTTGTTAAAGACTTGAATGGATGTCCAAAAAGGGAACAATGTGCAGAAAAAGGAAAAAAACATATTTTTTTTTTACTTAAAAAGGAGAATTTCATTTAGGTGTGGCTGTAGCTCACGTGCAGTACGTGTTGTTGTTTTTTGTTTTTCCCCATCGTTCATTTTGTTAAGAAAATTTTTTCTCTGTTATTTTTTTTTATAAATATGCAAAAAGGCACTTTATATGTTACTTTCTCTTAGTCTACAAATATATATCAAAGTAGTACCAAGCATAAATACTTTTGTCAAACTAAGCAATAACATAATAATATGAGTAGTATTATCAACAAGTCTAATACTAGATTTAAACCTAAATTTGGTAGTAGACCCAACAGTAGAGTCCAATCTAGACCTACCACAAATAACGATGATCAAAATCAATCAATTGATCCATTGAGCAAGTTGTCTCAACCCATTGACATACTTCCACAAAGTACTCAATCCGGTCCCACACAAGTCAACGAAACAAACCCCTCTCAAACATCTTTAGAAAATCATACTGCAGTTGAAACAACCTCTTTGAAAAATAGACGTGCCAGTACAAGATTGGGTTCTATTTCTAATGGTACCCTGGATAATAGTGTTTCTCGTAGACCATCTTTTATGCAATCTAGAAGACCATCTGCTATTGGAGCCACGCATCCTCAAGTCGTTGCCTCATCAGCAAGAGTGAGCGATATATTAACTACAAAGGCGGCCACCAAAACAAGCAGCTGGAGACAGAATGTCAGCAAAGATTCAGCCTTGTTGGCCATGAAAAGAAAAAGAAAAGGAAGCATACAACAAATGAACAAAAACAGTGCAAAGCTCAAAACCGCTTCCAAACTATCTACAGCTCTTGAAAGACAACATGTAAGCAACACCCCTCTTGATCCACATATGATGTCTCAACTTGAAGTAGCCAAAAAGGAGCTGTCCTCTGTAGAAGATGATATGTATAAAATCAAATCATTGAAGGATGTGCCCAAGAGTCTTTCCGAAAATGAATCAAAGCTGTTTTCATTTGATAACAAATCGTTTACCATGGCTGAATTATGTAAATACAATTTACCTATAGGAAAGGTTACATCCAATTACCTTATTTCCAAAGAGGCTTCCAAGAAGAAAAAGGAAGAAAGAGAGAAGAGAAAGGCTTTGAGGAAGCTTGCCAGAGAACACAATAAATCATTAACCGAACTTACTAAAGAGGAAGATGAAGAAAGGGAAGAAAAGAGAAGAAAAGAACAAGAAGCCTTGTTGTCTATGGATATACCGGAACCTCCTACACAAGGAAGTGCGGACTTGCAATTGAAGTTGGATAAGGATGGTAATATTATATTGGATGAAAGTTCTGCTGTTATTGATAAGCATGAACAGTTCAGTTTAATTAACAAAACAAAAGAAGTCACTCAAGAAACAAATTTTACTAATTTGTATAATAACGGATCTTATACAAAGCAGCAATACACTGATCCTTGGACCGTGGATGAAGAAATCAAGTTTTACAAGTCTTTATCCAAATGGGGAACTGACTTCAATTTCATAGCACAACTGTTCCCATACAGAAACCGTAGACAGATCAAGTTGAAATTCAGCTCAGAAGAAAAGAAGAATCCAGTGCTTATAGAGCTAGCATTGAAAAGAAAGTTGCCGTTTGACTTTGACATGTTTGTTAAGGAATGTAAGATTGCCAATACTGACAACACGGTGCCAAAGACTGATAGAGATGAAAACGACATCAATGACCCATCAAACACAATGATTGCTAATGGTAGAATGAACATAATAACTCTTGAACAATACGAGCAAAAGTTGGCAGAAGTCAGATTGAGACATGAAGAGTCCTTGAAGCAAATTCAACTGGGTAAAGAAATGGCCAAGACAGAGGACTTCAAAGTTCACGAAGAAAAGGATGCTGCAGATGAACATATAGGAGCAGGTGGTTTGACTGAGAAGGAGTTGGACAAGAGAAGAGCTGGTGAGGTTGTAGTTGGTTATTATGGTCAAAGAAAGTTGGAAGAAGACTAATGATGATATGATATAACACGGAAATAATTATCTCTTTTATTTTTATTTTTTTATTTTTGGTCTTATTTCAATAGTTTCTTTTTTTTTTTTT
>JAJMDH010000095.1:30898-82147 GCA_030573455.1 Hanseniaspora pseudoguilliermondii | reverse complement strand
GTATCAACAGCTTACGAAAAAGAAGGAAAATATAGCTAATCTTGAAAAGCTTAAAAAAAATAAAATCACTGGTAATAAAAGGAATGATGGGTCATTACAAAAACACAAGGAGACTGATTTGATAGTTCCTTTTTCTAAGCCAAATGATGTTCTGTTTTTGCTTGGAGAGGGTGACTTTTCATACACAAGATCGCTTATAGAGTCTGGATACCATACTGATCCCACAAAGATCATAGCTACTTCATACGACAACAGCGTGAAAGAGTTGAGGTTGAAGTATCCTACAACGTTTGAGGAAAACTACAAGTTCTTAAATGACAAGGGAGTCAAAATCATGTTCAGCATAGATGCAACGAATCTCATTAAGTCGTTGAAGATCTCCAATAGATCAGGAGTAAACAAGATCCTTCAAGTAGAAAATGTTGACTGTATAATATTCAACTTTCCACATACAGGGTCGGGGATTAAGGATGTTGAAAGGAACGTATTGCAGCATCAGAAGCTGCTAAATGATTTTTTCAAGTCAACTGCGGAATTCATAAAACTCTTTGATAAGTACAATGCAAACAAATGCACAGACTCATATGCGATGTCGTACAAGAAAGTTGTTGGTAACAACAGCGATGAAACGTTGAATAGATGCAGGCTTGCGGTTGCAACTTTCAAAGGTCTTCCATACGACAACTGGCAAGTGAAGAAACTGGCAAACACAAATGGTTGGAAAACACTAACAACATTCAAATTTGATTGGGATAACTTCAAAGAGTATCAGCATAGAAGAACAAATTCGGAGATGAGGACAACAAAGGACTTTAAGGAAAGAGAGGCAAGAGTCCATTTGTTTGATAGACTTGGTGTACAAAATAAAAAAAGGGAGATGAAAAAGGAAGGTGATGACAGTGATTATGAAGAATAAGATCTGTGTTTTATTTATACAAAAATGTTACAAGGCCGGTTGAAAAACTTCACATGAGCTGAACCTTCAGAGCTACTTTCATGTTTGTTTCCAAGGAAGTTTTATCATTATATAATTCAAATTGTTACTTTTTTTTTTCTACAACTGTATTGATGATGTGCTCACACATATAAAGATAATGAATAACCAGTATCCGTGACCATCAATGTTCGTTATGTTTAATGAACAGATGATTAAATAAGGCTAAACATTTCTTTCGGAGTAAAACATTGAGGCGTTTCTTCTATAATTTATTTTTTTTTTTTTCGGAATTTTGTTTATGAACATTGTAATATATGTGTACAATTAAGACTATATAATTTTCCTACAGAGAAAAACAACATTGCTACAAAGAAACCCCCAAAACACAAAGTATCATTGAAGTTTGAACAAGTAGTTGTCTCAACTATCATTCCTATTTTTGTTTGTGAATAATATTAAAAATGCTAGTACTAAACAAATCAAAGGGTATGTATCAGAAATCCAAAAAGCTTATAATCTCCTCTATCATGATCGTCATCGCTTCAATTCTTATAGCAGCATATACTAACAAATACACTGAATATAACATACCCACCATATCTCTTAACCTAGATTCTTTGAGCAAGACTTTCCTGGCTACATTTTCACTGGCCAAGCTAGGATATTCATCCAATTTTAAATTAACTAGCTCAATTCAGTATAGACCAAAGGATAGAACCAAGGATGCCATCTATAAAAAGTACATCAAGGATTTGTCCAACTACTCCAAAACAGGAGAAGACAACTACTTCAAGGGGAAAACAAGATTTGCCGTTTTTGATGGGGTAGGTGGATACATACATCAGGGTTATGACTGCTCCATAATATCATCCAAGTTTGCTAAGTATTTAGGAGAGTTCAACAACGGAGAGAGTTGCCGTTTGAATGATGCATTGACATATGCTTACAAGCAGGTGCTCAGTGACCCTGAAGTTAAGGCTGGGGCCACCACAGCCACAGTATGTCAAATCAATGAACAAACTGGCCTGATGGATGTCATAAACTTGGGTGACTCCTGGCTAGGTGTTCTTAGAGAGGACAAGATTGTCTTTGAAACATTGAAGCAAGAATACTACTTCAACGCACCTTACCAGCTAGCGAAAGTGCCAGGTAACAACAGAGGATCAATAAGCAACACACCAAATGACGCAGTTGAATCTGAGTTCCAACTAAACAAGGGAGACTTGGTTATTCTCTCAACAGACGGTATGGTTGACAACTGGGGCAACAGGAAAATAGAGGAATGGTGGTCTGCTAAACTAGCCACAAATGAGGATCTAGATAGTTTAAACAGAAAGTTTGTGGATGAAGTCACGGCTTGTTCAAAAGATCAAAAATTCATTAGTAGCTTTGTGAGAGAGTACAACATGTTGACTAACTCATCATATGTTGGTGGAAAGGAAGATGATATCACTGTGCTAGTGGTCAAGATTGAATAATTCTTATATACACTCTTACAGAGACTTTTCAAAGACGATTTTATTAAGAGAAAAAGAAAAAAATTATATATATAATAATTGTCATACAAATTGTGTTCATTGAAAGGATCAATCATCAAGATCAATCTTGTTTATATAAAAAAAAACCAAAATACGAGAAGAAATATCGTATTAATATTATGAGTTTATATTGTCTTCGTTATCAAAACTGTACTAAAGGATATATTCAAAATTTTGTACCTCTTTGTGAACTTACAACAAGTTGATGAATTCATCAGAGGTCAAAGAACCACCAATGTCAGTAGTCAACTTACCAGCCTTCAATAAAGATTCAACCTTTTCAGCTAATTCCTTACCCTTTTCTTCGTGACCAGACTTGATCAAGATATCAGCAATGTTCTTGACTAAGATGTATGGGGAGTAGTCTTCACCTTCCTTGATTAGTTCGTTGTGGTTGACAGCTGGTTCGTGGATGGTGATGTTCTTCAAGGCAAGGTCATCAGAGTTGAAGGTGACAGCATTGACCAACTTATCGGAACCAACCATGGCAGCACCAATGTTGTTCAAAATGGTACCGTACAAGGAGGTGGTGACCATGTATTCGAATTGTTGAGGCTTACAGACCAATTGCATGGAACAGTTGTCAACAATGATGGCATTGGCCTTGTCAGCCAATTCAGGGTAGTTCTTGGCAGCAACCTCAGCAAAGGTGTTCTTCAACAAACCATCACCCTTCTTCATGATGTTGGCCTTGTGGACAACAGTGATCTTAGAGTCTTTGTAGGAATCTGGCTTTTGAGTCTTGGCATAGTTGAAAATGAAGTTGTGTAGAGATTCAAAGTTTTGTCTGTTGGAAACCTTCATTAATTCAGTTAGCTTATCAGAGCCACTGACTAGTTCATGTTCTTGTTGAGAAAATTCAGTTTGGTATGTGTCTTGTAAGATGGTGAAGTCCAAGTCTTGGAACTTGTCAGTTGGAATACCCTTGGACTTGAAAAAGGTTAGCTTACCGTTTAATTTCAAGTCTCTGTTAATGGCAATGGATTGGTTGTAGTTCAAAGGAGTTAATTTCAAACCAGTCTTAGTTTCCTTTAAAGATTCGATGATCTTGTCGTTGTCATTTTCAACTAACTTAACAGATAAAGGAAGCTGCTTTTTAGAAATTAAGGTGTCTAATTGCTTGGATAATTTGGCACTTAGGACTGAGTGGTCACCCTTGATAACAGTGATGGGAGTAGAGCTGTAGAATCTTCTGAACATTATTTTATTGTGTGTTTGTGGTTACTAGGAAGAAAAGATATTATAGTGTATATAGATTAATAGGATCCAATGACTATGTATGATTATAACTTGGTGTTTTTCATCAATACTGTAAAGTTATATGCCAAAATAATGGTGTTAAATACTAAAGTCGAACATGACTGTTATTTCTTTGAAATAAAAGAAGTATATGTATGGCAAACATGCCAATGAGAGAAAATAATTTCTACCGCCAAAAAAAAAAAAAAAAAACATGCTCACTTTTACGTTGTGATTTGATGATTCAGTCCGAAAATCGCAAATTGAAAGGTGTGCTGTTATATCCGACAACACCGTCAGGATCACGTTTTTTTTAAACTCATTTTCGGATTTAAACATCTCCAAAAAATCAGAAAATTTTTCACATTTGAAAATGTACTACCTTAATGATTATGAGCATTAGTGAAGCATTTGTTATAATATAATGAAAGTTTATACAACATCCCTAAGACCAACGCATCTATATATAAAACATATTGAAACAAAAATGAACAACTACACCAGATTCTATAAGAAACTTATCAAGTCAACCATCAACCATAACAAAGAGAGTAAAAAGAAACAACTACAAAAAGTCATCTACAAAGATCTCGTCAAAGCATTATACAAGGACAAGTCCAAAATGTCCACTGCGGGATTCAAGCTACCTTTAATTGATGATATAAAAGTTGATGACAAGGACAGGAGACTCTTTGTTATTGAAGACACCAAGATGTTCAAGCAGTTATACAAGGAATTCATATCATCCACAAATACCCAAAGCCTTGTCACCAATGATGAAATAATTCAAAACATTAGTGATTTCTTGAAAAATCAAGTGGAGTACCAAACTCTTTTGGAAAGATACAACCCAGGTATAAAGCTTGAAAAGCAGTATGGATCCAATGATTACAATAAAAAGATAGTAGAAAGAACGGCTGCCAAAGTCGGGTATAAAGTACCTGAATTCAAACCTAAAGAATTGTAATAACATGTATATAAAACATCGATTATCGTAACTAAAAGCATTTATTTTTTTTATTTTTTCATATCTTTATTACTATTTTGTTAGTGTGGAATAAACACTCAAGATCATAATCAAAAATCCAAAGCATATCAATACTTTACTCATAGTTATCAATAACCCTTTCTTTTTAGTGTATTGCTGGATTTCTATCTCATATTCTTCCAAAGTCAGCACTTTCAATAGAATAAAGCCTGGTAAAATGAATGAGATGGCTGTGGCAGCAACCCCACCAACCAATGCAAGTACCAATGCAAAATCTTTAACCAGTAAAGATAGCGTATAGATGAGTGTTAAATTAGCAAATGTGATCCAGTTAAATCTCTTTTCAGACATTGTTGTTTCAGCATCATTTTCGGAAACCAAAGGTTGGGTTTCTTCTGGTGAGATACTGCTGAAATAAATTTCAAATGAATCAATTAGACTGTTGGTGCATATTCTCAAAGGATAAAACATCAGCGGGAATGATACCAAAACAACAAAACTCAAACAGCAATTAGTGACAAACTTGTTTTCATAGTTTAATAAAACATTCCCCTGAATATCAGTGTACTTACCAAAAGATAGATAGCCAATCAAACCTAGCACTATAAACAGAGCACATGAAAACCCAACACTTGTCAAGATGATTTTTCTTATGTTCTTCAGGTTTCTGTCAGAGGATTCATTGAAGATAGGTAATATGTTCATTGATGCTGTGAAGGCAAAAATCAATATACTGAATGAACTCAAGCATTCCTTGGTGGAAGAAATGCTTAACCAATTGATGCCGTAAGCCACAGTGTCTTTATTCCAAATAGGAAGAGATGAGTCAATGAATACTTCTGAAATTATAAACAATGCAATGTAGCAAATGAATCCCAGCCCCATCATGGAGCTGTACTTCAGGTTATCCAACCTAGGCAATAGACACAAAGGAACAATCACTACAGTTGTCAGCAGGATGTAGGTGCTTGCTTCGTACTTAGGTACAAGAGTGTGGAAAATACCGCCTATCAAAACCAAGTATGATAAGCAAACACCAAAGCATTGCAGAAACATAGGAAGATTGAAAATAACACTGTTTTTTTTATACTCCTTGTCCCCATAAACCAATTTACACATGGTTTCAAATGTGACTTGTTCCTTAGGGCTCTTCTTAACAAATGATATGAAATCTGCGACATATACAAAGAAATACAAACCTATGCATGTCATCAAAAAGGAAATAATTGTTAACAATACACCTGTGAATATACCATCTTGTTTGTAAGCAAATGGAATGGCCAGCATACCAGATCCTATAATTGTTTTTGTCAAGTTAAGGATAGAAGAAGTAGTTGAAGCTGACATATCTAAGGATATATTAGAGTGAGTTGGTCTTTATTGAACATATACTTATCTCTTTTTTTTTTCCTAAGCCCCCAGAATGATACAATAATGTTAAGTCTATATGTACAGCCTTAAAATTTGCTTATGAGTTTATCAAATCTCATTTTTTGAAAGAAAAAAAAAACATAAAATAATTATATGCGATTGGCTTTTTTTTTTTACCAATTTTTTTTTAGAAATCATATATGACGGTTAAAAATGTTGGTCTACTACATCCAATAATAACTTAATCAAAGCCCAAAGAACATTTATATATAACAATGAAGCAGAAAGTACAGAATCTCTGCTTAGATCTGCGCTGTGGAGAAATTACCAACAAGCAATTCACCAAAGAATTGTTGTCCATATACAATGTCAAATCATTGCATGACTTGAAACCTGTTCTAGAAAAAGATAACTCAGAAGCATACACCATTCTTGAGGGGGTTCTTTTGCAATCTGAAGAGCCAGTTATAAACAGAGAAGACATACAAGACGATGAAGACAACTTTGATGAGGACTTGGATGACAAGTACAACGCGGCTGAGCATAAACTGAGAAACTTGGACATATTATCGCAGGATGTTTATTACCCTCCAGAGAACTTTGCCCATGTCATTGGAAACATATATAGGTCTTCCTTTCCAAGATCAGAAAACATCTCCTTTTTCAAGCAGCATCTCAAGCTGAAAAGTATTTTGGTGTTGTTGTCTGATGATTATCCCGAGGAATTACTAAATCTTTATAAAAAACACGATATTGAGCTCTTTACATGTGCCATTCAGGGAAATAAGGAGCCTTTTATAAACATACAGGATGAAACAGTGAACAAGGCGCTGAGGATTATTTTGAACCCGGATAACCATCCGATTTTGATCCATTGCAACAAAGGTAAGCACAGAACAGGCACCATAGTGGGGTGTATAAGAAAGCTTCAAAATTGGTCTTTAACCATGATCTTTGATGAGTACAGAAGGTTTGCATTTCCAAAAGCTAGAGGACTGGACCAGCAATGTATTGAAATGTATAACCCTAATGAAATTGAACATTATGCCTTGGAAAAAAAATGGTTGCCTCTCAATTGGTGAATTAAAAACAGTTTTGTAAAGAATGTACATATTTATATATAGTATGTTTGAAATTCAGAGGATCATTCTTTTAATATAGGTATAATCTTCCTTTTTTTTTTTTTTTATTAATTCCTCATTTTATTGAAATCTATCTAAGCAGCTAAAGCGTTGAAATCATTGGTGACGTATCTGTAACCATATCCCGTGGCATTAACGAGATTGAAGGCATATAACCCCAAAGCAGCCTTTCTTGAGTATATGAACATGTTTTTCAAGAAACCTGCATTGCACATCACATACAAAGTCGAAGTGATGAAGCCAAGACCCACACCATCTCTTATGTCATCATCCAATATCATAGCTGCACCACCAACTTGGCCAAGAGCAAATATCATGTTGTAAGGCAGTGAACAGTTAACCTTCATTTTCAAGACCTTGGATGGCTTTAGAACATTGGATTCCTTGCCCGGTTTGATTTCAGTTTGCTGTAACAAGATTGGCTTGAAATGTTGT
Source organism: Hanseniaspora pseudoguilliermondii (assembly GCA_030573455.1). NCBI lineage: Eukaryota > Fungi > Ascomycota > Saccharomycetes > Saccharomycodales > Saccharomycodaceae > Hanseniaspora > Hanseniaspora pseudoguilliermondii. The sequence continues at coordinate 74,497 of JAJMDH010000095.1, read as the reverse complement.
GAAAAACCGGCATATAAACTCCCTAGGGAAGCAAAAGCCATAGGCCACGGAGACAAGTAGGCTGAATCATAAACAGTTCTCAAAGTACTGCTGGGATCTGCTGAAGTGATAGTGTTTGACATATGTATGAACTATTTAGGTATTTATTAAATCTTGGGTGCTTTTTTCAAATTTTTGAAGTTCTTTCACCCTTAAAAAATGTATATTTTAATCATTATATCAATGCGTGTAGATTCTCTTTTGTAGAACGTAAAACAAGGGTAAAAAAAAATATAAATTGGGAAAAAATCCCGTTATTTTGAAAAAAAGTGGATTTGTTTTCAAACTACTGACGTAATGGATGCTTGTTAAATGGATTGAATATTCCTACACCAATCAGATTAAACAACATTTAACTCTTCAATGCCTTAAATGAATCAAATTCTGTTTAATAATAGTAGCTTATTTGATTGAAAGAAAGAATAAATCTTTTTTTTTTTTTTGTAAACCTAAATTAAAAAATGGAAAGAGAACTTAATATATATGTTATGTACTTCCTATTTTATTATTGAAAAAAAAAATAATCTTAATATTATAAATCTTTTTTTTATTTTGTTGGAAAAAAACTTTGACAATTTTCTTAAGCCTTTTCACCTCTTAATCTTCTGGCTAATTTGATATCCTTCTTTTGGATAGTAACTCTCTTAGCGTGAATGGCAGCTAAGTTGGTATCTTCGAATAAGGAAACTAAGTAAGCTTCAACGGATTCTTGTAAAGCACCAATAGCGGAAGATTGGAATCTTAAGTCAGTCTTGAATTGTTGAGCAATTTCTCTGACTAATCTTTGGAAAGGTAACTTTCTGATCAATAAATCAGTAGACTTTTGGAACTTTCTGATTTCTCTCAAAGCAACAGTACCTGGTTTATATCTGTGAGCCTTCTTGGTACCGGCAGCGGCGGAAGAAGATGGAGCAGACTTTCTAGCAGCCTTGGAAGCTAATTGTTTTCTTGGAGCCTTACCACCGGTGGTCTTTCTGGAAGTTTGTTTTGTTCTAGCCATTGTTATATATGTATTATTAGTATTTGTGTACGGTTTTATACTTATGTTCAGTTTTAATAATAATTTAAGTATTGAATAACAATTAATATTCTGAAGTTAAATTTATTAACATTTATTTTTTCTAATTTGAATTCAAAGTTATATATGTTCTGTGTTTTTATATCTTTTTTTTTTTTTTTTCGTAATCTCAAGAACTGCTGATACTAGCTGATAAAAATTAATATACTGTTTTTTTACCTGTTTCGTTCAAAATTCTAAGAAAAATGAAAGTAATTATTTGTCCCATATTTATTTCATGTGGGTAGTTTTTTGATGGATTTTTTCCTAATCAAGTAAAAGCATTGTGTCTAGATAAAGTGTGTTTTGCCTAATTAGGCAAAAACTTTTATTAATTCATATCGTCTTATTCTTTCTCTAGTTATTTTATTTCAATTTTTCTTCCCTCCAATTACCAGCATTCTAGCCATCCGCAGTCATTTTTACCTAATTAGGCAAAAATAATCATAAATTACACGCTTATATCTAGTAATGTCAAAGAAATCAAATGTACAGAACACAATCCTCAGGCAACTCCATACAAACTACCCATGTATTGTTGTCTATTTCCATTACATTTTTTTTTTCTCTCTCATCCAACCTGATCTATTGATATATAAAGACAACACAGTCAGTTAATATTACATTATTATCTGTTTATTTAAAACTTTTTTTTTTTTTATAATATTTGTTATCTTATATCATTAATAAGAATATTATAATAAAACCAAAGCAGATAAGCTAACAAATTAACTAATAAATATAATATAATAAAATGTCCGGTAGAGGTAAAGGTGGTAAAGGTTTAGGAAAAGGTGGTTCCAAGAGACACAGAAAAGTTCTAAGAGATAACATCCAAGGTATAACTAAGCCAGCTATCAGAAGATTAGCAAGAAGAGGTGGTGTCAAGAGAATTTCTGGTTTAATCTACGAAGAAGTCAGAACAGTCTTGAAGTCCTTCTTGGAAAGTGTCATCAAGGATGCTGTTACTTACACTGAACACGCTAAGAGAAAAACCGTTACTTCTTTAGATGTCGTTTACGCTTTGAAGAGACAAGGTAGAACTTTATACGGTTTCGGTGGTTAAAAAATCTATTCCCAAATATAATTCTAGTATAATATATATGTGATTTTTTTAAATTTTAGGTATTAAAAAAGAACTATTTTTTTTTTTGTTTTATTTCCATTGATCTAATTTGCGTGTCTTTGAGAAGAAAAAAAAAGAAGGATCAGAAATCGGTCATGGATCACATCGAGCGCGTCTGGTGTGTTTCTTTATCTCCGCAAAAGACATATATTTTTTGTAAAAGCTTTAAATATGTATGAATTTGTTTATACCAAGTCACGGGATTAAAAGCTAATTGTTTACACTTTATTTTATTACAATTTTATAATAATAATTGTTTATAGTAACTTTACTAAAATTAACAAATAAAAATAAAGTTATTAATTACAGTTATTTATTGTTAAATGTAAATGCATATTGTAATTTTTTTTATGCTAAAAAAAAAAATAAAGTTATCCAGCAATTAAGCTATCTATATGTTCTATATAACCACTCTCAACCTGTTGTATCACTTGCTCTGGTAAAACCTGCTGTTTGGGCCTGTGATTATCACTCATCAATTCAAACAATTTACTAGAACATCTTCTAGAAGAGTCTTCTATTTCATTGAATCCAACTGGACAATCACAATTGCACCCAATATCAACATTGTTATTCCCTTCCTTCGTTGCTGCCAAAACCTTTCGGAATCCAGATATCGCCTGCTGTTTTATTACATTGACCTTTGAGTAGGGATAGTATTTGTAGTTTTGCCATCGATTTTCAAGGAACCAATGTCCTGGATCGTTTTTGACGTTACCTGTCACAGGATCGTTCTTCACACAATGTGTTAGTGAAGAATGTGAGTATGCTATGTCTCTGAAATAGTGCACATCTTCAAGGTTGAGCAACATCGCCAGCCCCAAAGTATGTACAGGTGCATCTCCAAATCTTTCTTTCGTAAAGCCCGACTTGGAATCCAAAAACTGAAAGTACTCTTTGTAGGATTCAGATCTAAACAAATCTAAACTAGCTATTTCAAAGTTTGACCAAAAATGACATAAGTTAAATTCTTCATTAAAAAACTTGTCATCATATATCTTAGGAACCTTTTTGGCAAACTTTAAAGTCTCAAGGAACCCCTTTTTATATTCTTCGCTTAAAGCCTCATCACTTTCCAACTTTTTTCCGTTATTCAAGAAGTGCTTCATCTCAACATATCTACTTACTTCACCATCTAGTTCATTTTCATTGTTAATGAACTTATCCAATATGTTATGATCGTTCTGATGGTCTTTCTTGTTGTGATCAACCATCAATACCTTAAAATCTTTAATAAATAAATCCCATAAACTTCCGACTTTAAACCTAGGATCCTTTTTTATTTTGTTGTTAATGAATGTCTTTGTGTATCTAAACAATGAAGGTATTGTCCAGTATAGCTCGCTTATTAATATTGTGAATCCATACTTTTTGTTAGCCTTTTTCATTTCGAAAAATGGATCATAAGTTAAGTCACAATAGAACTTGACATCAGGCTCTATTCTCCAATAATAGTCATATTCCTCTAATAGTTCATTATCTTGAAAAAACCCTGAGTAAAATCTACACATTTTATGATAGGATTTTAAGCCTCCGTACAAAAGGCCTCTATCTTCTTGATCCTTAAGATAGACATTAATTTCTTGATTTTTTTCTAATATATCTTCATCCTTGAAATTCCATTCTGATTCCACATCCAATACTCCAAACTTGACTCTAGAGATGTCAACGGATACTGTTTTCAATACCTCGTTTTGAAAAAGCTCATCAAAGGGTTCATCATTCAAAAAAACATATGGGTATTGAAACCATTGATTAAATCTTATTTCTATATTTTCCAAGGTTTTGATGACATCCTCAATTTCTTGATTTCTTGTAAGCATAACAAAGGCAGCTTTTTGCTTTTTATATTCTGGATTTGATAAATATTCATTAATGTTGTTGCAGCCTTGTTTGAATGGGGTATCTTTTTGTGAAGAGTACTGAGTCTCGGACATCTTCAATACCTTTGATTGGAAGAAAGTTCTATAAGAGAATATCATAGTTACAATGGTAAAAATTAATATGAGTACTTTTTTGAAAGTTAATCTCCTGAATTTTATTCTTTTGTTTTGTTTGTACTCCGAAGATGAATACCATGTATTTGATGATGATGATGATGTGGAGTTGGTTGATGAAATGTTTGTACATGAAAACATTTTTTTTTCATATTCATATTGGCCATGTAATGGGGGACTCTCATAGGTTAATTTATTGGCACTATATCCACCACTAAAGAGACTTAGAAATGTATTTTTTATTCCCATAATCCAAGGTGATCATTTATATAAATGTGTATTCACGTTTGTTAAATTTTAATATTATTTCACAATCACCAAACCTCAATGAGTAACTTAATATGGATAAACCACTATAGTATATTTGCTGTTCTGTTAAAGAGTTTTAGTTAATTGGGTGTACTTTACTATTTCAATAGAGGTATATCATCCAGTAAGAAAACCTTCCTTTGATACTCAGATCAAAAAAAATATAAACAAAACGCCTATAATCATCATAATGAGGATTTTCCGATATAATCCTTTAAATATATTTTTTTCTTTGTAAAACAAGAAAAAAAAAAAAAGAAAACGTAAAAATTGTTTACACAAAAAAGCAAAGAAAAAATGATACTTATCCAATTACAATAATTGATTACTTTAAATGAATGAAAATATATATAAAAAAATAAACAAATACAGCCGATATGCCATCTGGTAATAGATTAGAGCTTTACAGTACTTATAATCCACCAAAAACCATCCTACCAATGTGTTAATAAGGTAGTGTTTTCTTACCTATTTTTTCTCTTATAAAGTTTAGATCATCCGTTACTTGATCCTTATTCAAACCTTCTAGTTTAGGCGCTGTTTTCAAAGGTTGCTTTCTTTCGTATCTTCTTCCATTGGAACTATTAGATTTAGAGCCAGTATTGCCATCACCTGATCCTTGGCTATTGTCAGATAAGAAAAAGTAGTATTTATTGGAGCCATCAAATAAACTCTTATCCATGAGCAAATTTCGTAAGCTTTCAAAATTCTGTATTTCATATAGCCATTCTGCACTTATAGCCAATTCATCGTTTTCAACTTGTTGGCCTTGATTATTAGATGTCTTTTTATCAGAAGCACTTTTCTTTTTCTTGTTATTAGACTTAGTTATCAATTCATCCGTTTCTTGTAATTCTGGTGTGTGGTTTGAAGGTTTGATTGTGGTCATTCGTTTTCTTAAAGACCTTTTTATATCAGAGTTACCCAAGCCTCCACTAGCACTCATCAATCCACTCAACAGATCATCACTTAAAATAGCATTGTGTGCATCTGACATGTATGGATCCGAAAGATTCGATAAAACATGGTTGTCGTTATTTTTCACAGCAGAGTCGTAGTTTTCACCACTATTAACAACGGCAGCAGCAGTCAAAAATGCCGTTTTCAAGTCCTCATTGGAACCCGTTACTGAGTAAGCACCTTTTCCACTTCTTGTTTTGTTGTAGCCTAGTATTTCCTCATTATATGTGTATTTCATATCTTGAATGGTTTGTTTGTCCATGTTATAGTTTTTTTCATTTGCAACATCCAACAGAATCTTTTCCTCTTGTAGGGATTTGATCTGTGCCTCAATGTTCTCAAAAAGCTTTTTCTTCAAGTTGGTAACCACCTTTTCATACTCAATTTTCACTTCCTCTATATCCTGTTGAAATTCCTTGTTGATTCTTGCAATTCTATATTCTTCAAATAGTCTCAACTTCACAAGTTCCAAGTCTCGTTCTTCTTCTAAATCTCTTATCATTCTGTTGAATTCTGGATCCTCATTTTGAACCTCATGCATGGCAGTAAGCTTTACTTGTAAGCTGTTTAGTTTGTTTTGATAATGTTGTTGTCTATCAGAAGTGAATTTTGTATGAAGTTTATGGATTCTATTTTCCATTGATTGCTTTTTCTTTTTTTGCTGTTTCATGGCAGTATTAGAAATAGATTGCTTAGTGCTTTCATTTTCATGTTGAATCTTATTAGACTCCATATTTTGCTTCTTATATTTGTTGATTTGGGTTTGGTTATATGCCTTTTTAAATGAATGAAAAATAAAATAAATAAAATATTGTGTATTCACCATTATAAGAATCCCTTTTTATTTTTTCCCCCCAATAAGCACTTGCTAAGTAAATTATTTTTATGACTTTTGTAAGCGCTGATTTGTCAGAAAACATTGATACAATTATCTCCTACCAAAAACGGAAAAAAACAAAAAAAAAAAAAAAAAAAAAAAAAAAAAAAAAAAAAAAAAAAAAAAAAAAAAAAAAAAAAAAAAACCCCCCAAAATTTATCACGTGATAATTTAAAAAATTAAAAACATATTTACCCCAATCAGAAATTAGAAAAGTTCTTTTACCCAAAAAAGTAGTTAGTAAAAAAAAATTCATTCGTTAAATCAATGCCCCTATTTCCGTTTTTATAACGTTATCATTATTCAAATAACATAAAAAACTGCTAACTGGTTTAAACATTTATTATTCAACTTATAATATTATAAAATATTTATCATAAATCCAACATAAATACACACATACCAAAGATATTGAGTATTAGATTATAGGAAATAAATACGTCATTTGTTGTAAATAGTTTAAAATCATGGATAATCATATTGATAAAAGTAAAAGCATTAACATACCTCATATTTATGTATCACCTGCTGACAGTAATGCCAATAAAATAGAACAAAAAGATAATCTAAGTGATTTCAAAGAAGATGACTTTGAAAATTTGATCAATCAAGTCAACCTTGATAATATTGAAATTCCTGATAACTGTTTAAACCTGGTATCCAACGCCGAGTATAACTTTAATATTCCAACAGATTTACGAGCAGATTTATCTGAGCCCTCTCAGCTGAGTAACAACGGAATTACTCCAATAAATTCACACTCCAGCTATAATGAGGTACCTGAAGATGACATTCAAAGTTTTTATTCTGCTTTAGAAGAACAGTTCGGGTTTAATGACAAATCTAAAAACAATGTCGTTGAAGATTTTATAAATAACGAAATCTTCGGGCTGAATGATCAACCTACCAACACAAATAACAATTTGCAAACGTTCTTTTTGCTTCCAGATATGAACAAGATCAAAAGCAATAGCAGTGCGAATAAAGGCAATCTTTTAAGTATTAGCAAAGTCAACAGCAGAGAAGGAAGAAGGAACAGCGTGTCTAAGCCCAATCGTTCGAGATCAGCAACCAGATCTAGGTCAAGATCAAGATCAGTTACAAAGTCGGTTTCTGATTTGTCCCATAGAGATGATACAGGCTTGATTGATGCATTCAGTAAAGTGCAATTGCTTGAAAAGGACAAAAACAAATCTCTATTGAATATAGAGTCATCAGATAATGATTACTTGAGTGATGTATTTGATAATGACATTATAAGTATTCTTAGTGAGATTGAGGTTGATGAGCATCCGTTAGATATTGAAGCATTCATTAACGAATTTGAAAACAAAACCTCCAATACTTCCATTGTCGATGATAAAGAAAAGAAACATGTTTGTAAGTATTGTAATTTTGCGTTTTTGAGACACCATGATCTAGAAAGACATACTTCCTCACACATCAACAGAAAAAACTATCCATGCAAAGGATATGTATTTGGGGAGTTACCGCCATTGGTTATGATATACTTGAAGAATGAACAACATCTGAAGGACAACTCATCTCTGTTTGACTTTAACGAATTGTTAAGAATCATAGATGAGGTTGAGAATCGAAAGTCTACTTCAACATGGGGATGCTTCAAAAGTTTTTTCAGAAGCGATTCTTTGAGTAGACATTTGAAATCAAAAACAAAGGAGACATGCTTGAAGCAAGCTTATGAGGACTTTACCCGAGGTAATGTTTATTTTCATTACAAATTTTTGTCTCTTAAGAGTTTTGTTTATAAAGATATTCTGAAGAAGTCCACTGAAGAAACTGAATTTTCAAACAGTGAAAAGTTTATAAAGGCTGATATTTTGATTAAAGATATGGATAAAGATTCCCTGGATAATGAAACGTGGCCAATCACTGATGAACAATTTCAAAGACAGTATCAAAAAACATATTGCAAAAACTTACAGAAATACATCCAGAGAGAAGCTAAATTCAAGAAAATGGCTGAAAAGTAGGATGTCGATATGTAGATTAGGTATGCTTATGCTATAGAAGACTTTGGATATAACTTTTATTGATTAATTTTTTTTTTGTTCAACATTCAAAATTTTGAATTTTAATGAAAACGTTTTTAGTAACTTTTTTTTTCCGTTTCTACGTGACAACGAAAATTTATCAAAAGAAGCTGACTGTAAATCTTAAAAGTAGTTTAAGATATTTGAAAAAAAGAAAAAACTCAGCTAATAACACCAATCACAACAAATAAACTTAAAAATTCCTTAACACTAAGCATAGATGTCATTGGGGGGAGGAACTGTTGATCATGATATCAACAACGCTATCAGTGCTATAGAGTCACATATTGAGCCTGTAAAACTAGATGAAGTACTTATGGAAAAGCAACGTGCAATCCTTCAAGAACAGAAAGAAATAGAAGATTTATTCCAAAAGGACCCATTTCAAAAAATTAAGGTTATGAACATAAAGTTCAATGAAGGGTCAATACCATTCAATCCACAGGTCCTTTACAAGTACACCGAAGAAACTTTAGGAAAAGTTCAAACCATGGAAGAGTTTCAAATTCAGTCAATGATTCTTCAGGAGAAACTGATAAGTAACGGACTAATTCAAGAGTTCAATATAGGAAACGTTGGTGCTAGATTAGTTGATTTGAGTAAGATCAATCAAATGCCTTTCACATTCTCTAAAAACAAGATCGTTATCATTGAACCTGAGTTGACCTTTGTTCCCCTGAAGAAATTTGCTGCTAAGACAGGTTCCAAGGTTGGTAATGGTGAAGGTGATGGTTATATCCAACTACAACTAAGGAATTTTTTGAAGAACGGTGAAAATCTGGTTGTTGACGTTGAAAAAGGAACCAAAACCAAAAGTAACATAATGCTTCAATTATCTAGACCTTTGAATATATGGAACAAGGTAAGCTTAACTTTTTTACAAAACAAAAGAGCGTGGGGAGACTTTTTGATGTATGACATGACCAATTCGAAGCTTGAATGGTCATACAATTTCAAGTTCTTACCAAGTTCGTTGTCATCATTAGACGGCATCAAAATATCTCCTTGGAACTTCAACCTGTCCATTGATCATGCAAAAATCGGATTGCATCAACAAAATAACAATGTTTTTAAATTACCTTTTTCAATTATCAAGGAATTTAAGCCTTATGATAGATTCCAAGTGCAACTGAACTTAGTAAAAGATAACAGAGACAGTAAAGTGACCCCACAAGTAGGTACACTGTTGAAATCAACACTCCAAGCAAACTACATTCCTTCATTGCAAAAGTACTGGGAATCGGTACAGTTTGAATATCAAAATGCCCAATCATTTCCAGTTTCCAATAGGTTGATGACCTTGATATCTTCATTCAAGATAGGAACAATTTTCCAGTACGGCAATGAAAATGACTTGCCTATTCTTGAGAAGTTTCAAAAAGGTGGTCCAAATGATGTCAGACTTTTCAATACTATGGGATTAGGACCAAAAACTGAAGAGATTTTGAATAAAAACAATGTGAGAAACAAAGGTATTTCTCTGGGTGGAACCAACCATGTTTCATATGGAATGTCTATTTTATATCCTTTCAAAAAAGACAGTAACTTCAAATGGCTGCTCTTCATGAATGGTGGACACTTGACAACCGATGTTAAAAGTTTATTCAACTCTGGTCACACACTGAGTTGTGGTCTAGGAATAAGCTTTGTTCATCCTGTGGCTAGATTTGAACTCAACTTTGGTGTTCCTTTGATGTGTTATGACTCCGATTACTCCAGAGGAAAAGTTCAATATGGACTAGGAATGTCATTTTTGTAAATAGATTCAATCAAAACATCATTAAGTATATATCTATAGATTTCTTTTTCTACTCTTTTGCTTAGAATATAAATAAATACAGACGAGAATCTCACTTGTTGTAGTTGATAGCCTATATCTTCTCATAACTTTAATAGCCTAGTTATCATTGCTCATCCATTTTTCGTGTCTTTTTGTTATATCCTCAATGATGAATTCTTCAATGCAATGACTTTTCAATGTTTCATCACTGACTCTTATCCAGTGTTCACTCTCCTCTTCTTCAGATAACACCACAACCTCTTTATGTCTTGTAGACAAGATGTTACCTATGACCAGTTGATGGTTGTAGTTTTTCAATGCCTGCTTCGCCTTTGTAATCAACAGATCCTTATCAGTCTCTAACTTGAATGATACAATCATGGATTTGTTTGCCCAATTTTGAACAAGCTTTCTCAAAAATTTCGGCACGGGATCCAGATCCAAGATAAGCTGTCCTGATTCATTCACCTTACCTTCTGATTTATCTTGAAATTCAGATCTTGATTGTATTTTGTGTTCCGGCAGTTTTCCATAAGGAACGTAAAAGTCACTCACAGCTGCTGCTAGGTAAAACATAGCGTTGTTGTTATTCAACAGCTTGGCAATTGATCTTAATGACCATAGATAATCGTTCACAGTGGTGAATGGCAACATCAACAGCGCATCTTTATATTTTTCAGCCAATAATTTCATTGATTTGATACTTTCTAAGTACTTTTCATCAATTTCACCTTCAGCATTGAAGTAATCCAAGAAGTTCAGGTTCTTTGTTCTTATAAAGTGCCTGTTGAAGGGCTGCAAAGAAAACTCTCTGTGTAAAAAAATCACTCTATAACCCTCGAACAGAAACTGCTCTGCACTTGACGCACCCCTTGTACCAGCAGAGAAGTTGTCAATGAATCTTACAGTGTTGCTTTCTAGGGGAACACTGGTACCACCACTTGTGACCAGAACGATCTTTTCGTCTTTGTCATGAGTGTTTAAAAAGGCTCTGGTTTGTTCAATTTGTGAATCCAGGTATGGAGGCTTTGGATTCTCATGAAAGTATTTGTCTTCTGGCAAGGCAGCAGCAGCTTCCATATTTTATAACAGAAAGCTTAATATCAGTATGAAATGTTCTGGTGATATGCCTACTGCATTGATTGTAATGTGTGATGATCAAGAAGTGCACTTAGATCGGATATAAAGCAATATTTTGTCAAAAGGTGCAAATTTTTTTGTTTCTTTTTTTTTTTTTTCTATTGGAGTTCCTAAAATTTTTTTTTGGTGAATTTTCTGCTGGGGGGAACAACGCCAGAGAAAAAAAAAAAATGCAAATGGAAACCAATAGCTTTAAAACTGTTATTAAGCATATTTTTCCTAAATGGGAAATAAATAATTGAAATGGAAGGAAAAAAAAATTACTTTACGAAGTAGATCATAGAATTTTGAAGTTTACTCAAATTATGACAAACCAAGCACATAAAAATCAAAGGTTTTATCCACAAAAAAAGTTGAATTGAATATCTCAAAGATTCTTTTAATATAAACAATTGATTGTTATCTCCAACCTATATCTTAAATTCTAAACATGTCTGCTCCTAAAAGAATTATTCCTGGTATGCTAACCAAGGAAGAGGAACAAAAAATAAAAGCTTCCTTGCCAACTGGTACTTTGATTGATCCACTAGCTGAACAAAAGAGAAAAGACGAAGAAGCTGAAAATGAATCAGAAGCCAACAAACCAAAGGCCGCCAAGGCTACTGAAGGTAGAAAAGCTGCCAATGAAAACATAGTCTTTGTTGGTAACATCAACCCATCATTGGTTTCAGAAACTTTGCAAAACTACTTCAAGTTCTGTGGGAACATTGTATCGTGCAACATTGTCATCAGTAAGCAAAATAAACAAGAATTACAAAAGCAAAAATTCCAAGGAATTGAAGATCCTTCTGCACTAACTGCCAACTTTGCCTTCATTGAATTCTCTTCTCCTTCTGAAGCCAACATGGCTTTGGAACAGTTGAATGGCAAGACCATTGAAAATTACGAAATACAAGTTAAGAAGGCCTTCAAGAACATAGCTGCCACCAACTCTGACGAACCTAAATTCAGCATATTCGTTGGTGACTTGAATGTTGATGTTGATGATGAAACTTTGATTAACTTCTTCAAGGAGCTTGAAGGGTTTGTAACTGCCAATGTTATGTGGGATATGGAAAGTGGTAACAACAGAGGGTATGGGTTTGCCACATTCAATTCCCAAGAAGCTGCCCAAGGCGCCATTGATGCCAAGAACGGCAAGGAATTGAATGGCAAAGCCATTGTTTGTAACCATGCTGCTAAGAAGGAACAAAAGCCAAGAATAGCTAAGAGACAACCAAAGCGTGTTTACAATGACTTGCCAAGTTTCTTTGAATTGGCCCCACAATCTCCAGAAGAAGTCTTTTTGAACCCACCTACCAGACCATTCACCAAAAAGAGTGTTGACAGCTTTATTTCCAGATCCATCACCCCGGTTGACAACACCTCTGTCTTCATTGGTAGAATTCCAGATCAATTGCCAAGATTTGTTTTGGACTGTTATATGAACGAGTTCTTTGGTCCTATAGTCAAAACCGAACACTTCCAAGGTTATTGTTTGGCCACATTTGCATACAAGGCCAGTGCTGCCAAGTGTATCATGGGGTTGAACAAGTATGATGTTGCTGGATTGTCCAACCTAGCTGTTTACTGGAAAAAAGAATACGTTAAGAAGCCTTACAAAAAAGAAGAAGGTGCTGAAGAAAAAGGTGAACAAGTTAATGAAGAACAAAGTACCAATGTTGATGAAGTTAACATCCAAGGCTTGAACATTTAGGTGTAGTCAAACAGCGAAGCAATAATTATATAATTTTTTTTTTTTCAAAATATATCATTGTTGATTCTTTATCCAAAGATATGTGTAATGTGTTCTCTTTTACATCAAATAGTTTTCAAAAAAAGTAGATCAGCCTCTTATCATGATGCGATAAAACTATACGTAGAGAAAATACAGGGAAGTTGAATCCATGCTGGAAAAAAGAAAAAAACAGTTGAGATTCGGTGGCAAAAAAAACGTGATCGGGAGACACCAAAAAAAAAAGAAAAAAGTTGACTTAGACACACATGGATATCTTCAAATGATTAATCTGTTTTTTAAACAGGGGTTGTTATATATAAGGCATGTTTATACATTCTTAAACTTATGTCTTTAGGTAAGAACCAATAGACATATCAGCATATAAAACTATATAGTATATAATTTAAGAAAAATTAAAAGTAAAAAAAAAAATAAATCTTCTAATAGCTTATTAAATTATCAATTAAACTCACTTTTATTGAAGGTTCAACCGTATAAAAATAAAACACTACATTTAGAACATTTTTACTCTCTTTTGATTTAACTTTTTTCAGTTTCTTATTTTACCTTTTTATTTTCTCAAAACTGTTTATAAAAAAGGAAAAGAAATTATAATATTGTTAGATTAACCAAAGATATTACCATTTAATCCAAACTGAATGTCATTTGAGTTGAACAACAAAAATATCAACTTAAACTCATCAACACAAACTATACTTATCAAAGAGAACTTAAAACTACTGTTACTGCTTTTTTTAACATCTTTTTTATTATTTAACAACAAACCAGCTAAGTATTTAAACAGACTAAGATCAAGAATAAATCATTATATACAACTAATGAGCAACAGATACAATACAAGATCATACAAAAGTAAACAACACCCATACACCGAGGCCTTGAACACTGTCATTATTGAGGAGGGTGGGTTCCCAGGTGGATTGTTCAATGAGGGAAACACATGTTTCATGAACTCTGTGCTACAAAGTCTTGCTTCATCCAACGAGATATTGAACTTCTTGGATAAGGAGTTGTTAGAGAAGAGTCAATTGTCCAAGACCTCAGAAGATGAAAAGACCAACGAAGAAGATATCAACATCAACAAAAGCACTGTTGATATCAGATTCTCTGAGAGATTGCATCAGCTTTTAGAAGTCCTAAACAACAAATACTACAACAGAAACTACACAACCAAGCCAAACCAGTTGCTGAAGACCATCACCAGAGGTAAGAACAATAGAGATGTTGTGTTGGGTGATGACCAACAAGATGCACAAGAGTTTTTCCAAACTTTGATCACTGAGTTGGAAAAAAATGTCAAGACCATTGAGAAGGTCAAGAATCCTGAAAAGGCAAAAGAAACAAAAAACGAATTAAAAACAGTGAAGTTTAAGGATTTACCTGAAGATGCTTTGCTTGAGCAAGAAAAATTGGACAAAGTGGGTACTGTTTACATTCCTTCATCCTTGCTAGATCCCAATATAGTTGATCCAGAAAATGAAGAGGATAGACTGTACACTCCGCACAAGTTGATGACCCCATTGGACGGTATCACTTGTGAAAGAATTGGATGCTTGAACTGTGGTGAAAATGGGGGTATAAGAACCTCTGTATTTTCTGGTCTTTCTTTGAACTTACCTAGTGACTCCATGAACGGCATTTTGAAGTTGTCTGGCTTGTTAGATGAATGGAAGAAGCCAGAAATCATTGAGGGTGTTGAGTGCTACAGATGTTCTTTGAATCTTTTGAAGGAACACTTAATAAAGCTAGTTTCAAAGGATGAAAATCCTGAGCACATCAAAAAGTTACAAGATGTGGATGAGTTATTGACCGAGCATGTCATTGATGAGGAAAAATATAAAACAGTTAGAGATGAAAACTTTATAGCAAGAATATCAAAGTCTAAGAAAATCTTGATAGCCAGACCACCACCCTTGTTGTCCATTCACATCAACAGATCATGCTTTGATATGCAAACTTTCCAAATTAGAAAGAATAACTCCAGAGTTGTCTTCAACAGTAAATTGAATTTGACTCCATGGACCACTGAGTTCAAGGATTTGCAATTGGATGCAAGATTGCCAATGTCAAGAAAGGAGGACGAAAATGAGGTGAAATTCAAACAAGATGAGGATGAACACATTGGACACGAATCCAGACTAGCACATGAACGAGTTCAAAAGGAATTTGAAGAGGAATACTACAGCAATGATGAAACCTCTGAGGACGAAGAAATGCCTGAAAACCCACCCAACTATTCTGAAATGGAAAATGAAGAAACTTCATCTGACGAGGAGGAAAAAGTTGAAGAAAAAGAGGATGAGTACCCACAGCCGACCTTAACTTTGAATTCTGTCAAGGCTATCAACACTCCAAACAGTCCTCTAACCTATCAATTGAAGTCTGTTATAATCCATTATGGATCCCACAATTACGGCCACTATATAGCATTCAGAAAGATAAGAGGATGTTGGTGGAGAATATCTGATGAGTCTATAGCCTTGGTGGATGAGCAAGAGGTCTTGGGAATTCCAGGTGTGTTCATGATGTTCTACGAGTACGATTACGACCCAGTGACCAAGAACATGAAGGAGGACATGAAAGTTGCTGAATTGAACAAGAAAATCGAAGACACCATGATTAAGAATGCTGAATTGATGAAGATGAAGGAAGAAGAAATGAAGAATGCGGAACTTGAATCCGAATCCGAAATCAACGACTCAGTCCAAAACCCAGAGGAAGAATATAGAGAGGGAGGTGTTTTATTAGAACAAGAAGAATTAGAAGAATAAAGAAGGAACTTTGATTATCAAGATCAAAAAAAAATTTACAGAATAATAGTAAAATTTTATTATATAGTATTCATTTGAACAAAAAAAAAAAAAAAAAGTTTTATTATCATTTCCTAAGTAATCACTGTTTCATCTGTCTCTTTCTTAAGTTTTGTAGTATTTCGTTTTCCCTTTCTTCTTTTAGCATGTCATCTCTTATCAGTTCTTCTATGTCGTACTCAAAGACGTTTGGATCATTCATGTCCTTGGTAGTGATGTTCTTCTTGACAGAAGTCATGAGTCTGGTGTTGTTTTCCGGTTCAACATTTAGCTTATACCCAATTTTCTTTTTGTTCTTGAATGTCTTGGAGTTTTTGGCATCAAACTTGAGCACGCCTGACATGATAGGGAACAAGAAGCCTACAATGAAGACTAGAGCAATTAAAGCAACAATAATAAGAAACATTTTGTGAAACGGTTTATACTTTGAATGGTTTTTTTTTTCCAGGGGTTATAGAGATGTCTTGATAATAAGTAGTGTATGAGATATTGCTATTTTTTGAAAAAGATGATGAAAGTTGATTTCAAAGTGAAAAAAAAAAAAAATTTTGGGACAGAAGATGTATCTGAATTGAGAACGAATTTCTTCATAGTTTTCCCTTAACCTTTTTTTTGTGAGAGATCACGTGTTGTATTAACCTCACATTTTCAACATTCGATTTTCATATATATTTTTTTGGAGTCTTCAGCAAGTTCGAAAAAAAATTCAATACTTCATACAAAATATATATAAACAACCTCTAAGTTATACTCTCTATAAGCATTGAAAACTCCAATTAAACAACACCAATACAATGCTTAATACATTCAGGCTAACCACCACTAGACATATTCTTAACAGAAACAGTTACAACAAAGTAATCAAATCACAATTCCACATACAACCTGTTTATAAAAACAAAATCAGTGCTGCTACTAGTGGTGTTTCAATCCCAAAGCACATTCTTGATCTAAATCCTGACTTGTACGACAAAAAGGCTAATCTGTTTCTAGAGGACCTAACAGATCAGTTGGAATCACTTTCTGAAGACGATCCCTCGTTCATAAGCTCAGTGGACGCTGCTCAAGGTGTTGTGGAGTTTGATTTAGAAAATGTGGGCACCTATGTGATCAATAAACAGCCTCCTAACAAGCAGATATGGCTGTCATCACCTATTTCAGGCCCGTTCAGATTTGATTACGACAGCATCAAGGATAATTGGATATCATTGAGAGACGAGAACTTGGATCTTTTGGGCCACTTGAACAAGGAAATCAAAGAAACTTCTAATGACAAGTACAAATTGGATCTTTGATTTAGTTTCTTATTTGTCAAAGTTGCACTACACATGTAAATAATAATAAAAAAAAAAGACAGTTAAATGATTTGCGCTTCAACATAAATGTTTCCTTTTGATCATATATACTTTTTTTTCGAAGAAAGATAAATTTGGTATTTATTGAAAAAGATATGTACGCTTTCTTTTTTCTTGTTACTTTGAAAAGTTTCTTTTATAATAGTGGTTTACTCTTGCCAACAGTGAAACTAAAGTTATCTCAAAAATAAATAATACAATGCCCCACGTAAAGAGCGTTTATCTGCTAATGTTATCTCCAGACGTGATAGCGATTTGATATATTTTTTCCCCCTACCCCTTAAAAAATATATGATAACTATATAAAGGAGGTATCACAACAGACACACTTCTGTTTAACAAAAACAATGCTTATCTAAGTCTTAATCATATGCTCTCTATTCAACTTAAGGAAAAAATACGATATAACCATTCTGAAGAAAACCATCTGTTTGTACATAAAAAAAAAAAAAATAACAAAACAAACAAATCAATTTCTTTTCTAACATTTAAACAAAAAACTAATTACATATTACCAAAAAAAAAGTATGTCAATTGCTACCTGTGATTTCAAAACCCTCATTATAACCTTCAAAGATTCCCATGCCGCTGATGTTTTCAAGAATGTCGCACATAAGTTCAATGCAGAAGTTGTACACGAATATTCCCTGATCAAGGGTTTAGCCGTCAAGGTTCCAAAGTCAGTTGATACTGAGTCATTGAAAAACGACGAGTCTCATGGCATTGTTAATGTTGAAGAGGACCAAGAAGTAAAGATCAATTAAAAGTTCAGGAGGTCTAAGTAGTTAGTGGTATTCAGAGGTAATCCATATTCCAACTGCTCAGTGTTCTTGGCCATCTTCTTACGACTTTTTCTTTTATGCTCACTTTCCTCAATGTTGTACAGAACCTCTATAGGAAGAACCTTTTCGGGATGGACTCTGATCATGTTCAAGAGAGTGCATCTTTTCAGAAGCTCCATTGGATCATCCAGCTTCAGGTTTATTCTCGATTCAATGTTTGTCATTGTGAGGAATGAAATCAGTGTGAAATAAGCATCATTGAGGGCATTGTGCAATGAACCATGAGGAATGTTCAAAAATCTCAGCTGTTTCTTCACAGATACAGCATTGAACAACAAATTCATGCTGATCTTTTCTGTGTCATAAACCAAAATTCTTTTTGGTTTATTTGCCAGAACTTTGCTTAATGTCAAATCATAATCAAATTCACAAAAGCTTTTGATGTTGAATTGTCTTGTTAATTCCTTGATATCACCACCCACGGACTGCCCCACCAATGCACATTTGAATCCATTTTTGGCAATGTTGTCGTTGTTGAAATATCTGTCCCATATACTCTGAAGAAACTTGTTGGTCTCACGTTTTGTTAAAATGTAGGTTTCATTGAATAAAGATTCTGGCTTTTTGCACAGAATATGAACTGAATTTCTGCTGTCGATTTCTTCTTCTATTATTACATGGTATTTTCTAAAAGTAGGCATTTGGCTGTGAAAATAATCACCGTTCATGAAGTGGCTTCCATTTTCTCTAGGATCATATATGGTGATACCAACTTCAGTGATATTGTGCGTGAATTCATACTCTTCTAAATCAATGGATATGTATATTGTATCCTGCAAATTGGTTGACGTTATATATTTCTTTAAATTGTCACCAGTGTGGTTATTATGTTTATTTATTGATCTCTTTGATAGTTCATATATCATCTTTTCATCTGGAGTTAAACTTTCAATATTTTCATATTTCACGTCGACACAACCATTTTTGAGCAAGCTATCAGGATGATTCTTTTCCATGTAATTCATCAGCACTTGTCTCTTTTGAAAATTTATAATTTGAGCTGTTTTAGCATAGCTGTCTATCCTTTTAAGTATGCTGTTTTTAAACTTTTCATCGTACACTACCATGTCGACTACACTCTGATTGCTTCTGTTCATGATTCTAGCATAGTCCGAATTCGGCACTAAGTCACTTCTTCTTTTGAATTCATTGTCTAGTTTCAACAGATTCAGAATAGGACGTGAGTATAAGTCTGTTAGTTCTTGTTGCCTGATAGAACTATTGACATGCTTTTTGAACAGAGAAGGTTCACTTGCGGAAGATCTACGTCTAGATTTATTTCTATTCATTTGTACAATGAAGCTGTTCTAGATCGTGATGAGTTTTTACCAATGGTATCATTGATCTAGTTATCTCTTCTTTTGAATTGAAATAAATATATCAAGCCTTCTATTTGAATATACACGAATTCTGCTTAAAATTGCTTTCATTGTTTTTCACTTTCAAAAAAAAAAAAAAAGCAATTTTAAAAGATAACGGAAATTGTTTCAGTAACCGAGGCTTCTATGCACTTATCTCCGTTTGGCTCTTATAAGTAAGAAATAAAAAAAAAGCGCTGTGATCCAAGAGTTCCCAACTTTGATTATTGTAAACCTTATGGAGAAAAACCGGTAGACTGAAAACTTGTTCTTTTTATCATATATCAAATGAATCAATATATCTGTTCTACGTTCAAGCCACGAACAGGTGGAGCATGCCACAGCGGTAGAAAAAATCATAGATGTCACGTGCGGAATTGGTATTTTGTTGAAATTTCAAACCAAAAGAAAAAAAATGAAGACGCAATACGATCACACAATTGCAATTAAAATCATCCCCTGCCTTTTTTTTTTTTTTTTTTTTCAAAATTTTAAACTAATGTTGACATTTGGCTAAGAATTATCAAGACATGATGTATACATTAAATATATGATATCTGAGAGATATAAAGATCAACATAAACTATACCATTACAGAACATTAAGAAAACAAACAGAAATCATGTCCCCTGAAAATGCGAAAAGTCCTGTGAAAACACGAAAACATCTTTACAGTGCGTTTATTGTCGGTGGGATTTCATCTGTTATTCTACAGCCACTGGATCTTCTCAAGACCCGAAAGCAGCAAAAGAGAAGCCATAACCAGAAATACAACTTGAAAAACGATATAAAAAAATCCAATCTCCTGGATCTATGGAAGGGAACATTCCCATCATTCCTGAGAACGTCCATTGGGTCAGCTTTGTACTTGACGTCTTTGAACAGCTTTCGACAGATAATCTTCCAGTTTGAAAACAGCCGAGAATACAACAAGTCATCAAATTTGCCCAAAATATCCAACGTGGGGAATCTTATATCAGCTTCTGTAGCAAGGTCATCCGTAGGCTTTTTGCTTATGCCATTGACAGTGATAAAGACACGGTTTGAATCTTCTCTATACAATTACAAAACATTGGGTGATGCTTACACAGACATAATGAGGGAAAGCGGGGTCAAGGGCTTCTTCAAGGGGTTTGGATCAACAATACTAAGAGACTCTCCCTATGCGGGAATTTACCTAATGAACTATGAACTTTCCAAAACCTTTCTCAACAGGTATAGCGAGAACTCACTGATCATAAACTCAAGCTCTGCCATAGTGGCTGCTATAGTTTCAAGCACGCTGACAGCACCCTTTGACACCATCCGAGTTAGAATTCAGTTGCAACCGAAGTTTAACAAAAACCTGTTTAATACATTTACTGATATTGTGAGAAACGAGGGTGTTTTGAACTTATTTGACGGATTAACTTTAAGATTGATTAGAAAATCACTGGCGGCAGGTATTGCTTGGGGTGTTTATGAGGAATTAATCAAATAAACTTGTATATATGGAAAAAAAAAAAAAACAAAAACCAAACACCAAACACAAGGCAATTTTGCTTTTAATACTTAATTTCTTTATTCATGATTGATGTACAAGTGAACTTTGGTAAACACAAAGTGGAGTCTAGGATCCCATCCACCAGACCAATAGCACACAGACTAGTGAAGCTGTGGTACACATCACTGTCAATATGGTCATCATCGTCATCCTCAACCAAATGCTTGGCAAACCCTCCCTTTATAGGATCCTGCAGTTTAAGGATGTAAGTCTTGTACATATTCATATCATAAACAGGGATTTGTGAGTTTTGAAAGTAGTTCATGGCTGAAAAATTCCAGAATGCATAACAGGAGTCCACTTTTTTGTTTTCTCTACCATTAAAGCCCCCATTTCCGTTATACTCAGGATCCTTGTGGTGGTAGACCTGCCTGTGACATAACCAATCAAATGTGACTTTTTTCTTTTTTTCGCTTATACAATGACCAAATTTCAACTTCAATATCTGAAAGATGTTTGCTATACAAGAAATGTATCCTGAGTGAACATCACCCTTTTTGTAGTTGGTGAATCCATAATTATCAATGAAACAGTCATCTTCAATGCACTTAATAATCTTTTGAAGATCCGATCCTTCAAGTTTATCAAATATAAACAACAACCCTAATCCCATGTAAAAGTCTCTCACATCATCACATGCTCCATACAGGAACCGTTTAATTTGGATTGATATTTTTGAAATATTAACAAATTGAAAGTCTTTACACCCGAGTAATAACAAATTGAGAACAGCAAAGAAATTCTGAGGAATGTTATGTTCAACACCCTTTGGAAAGCGATGCTTGCTAGGTGTGAACCCACAGAATTCATCATTTTCCACATACAAGTCCTTTATGTAATCCATGTATGCCTTGGAGTCTTCAGTCCTTTGAGAAAGCAAGTATTTGGAAAGTAAGGAGTAATAAATGATGGTGAATCTGTTGGGGTCATAAGAAATTGCACTTGGAGGCAAGTAACCTAGATAAAGGGAGAAATATTTACTGTGCTTCTTTGAGTTAAATAATGAGGATGCCATGATGGATAGGGGATATGAAGAGGTGAGTTTATTGAGGTTTATTTCTCTAATCATCAATGGTAATGTGGTGGATGCGGAAGACCTTTGACAGACTGAAATAACTTGATGACCGTGCCAAAAGACCTTGAAATCCACCTCATCGTCATCTATTCTAACGTTAAGATATTCTTGTTGATACATGTCAAGTTCCGTGTCCTTGTCAAATACAGAAACCTTGGCCAAGTTTGTGTAGCTCAAGCCTACACCAATTAGCTTTGTATAACTCTCCTTGATGCTCCATATCAATGCAAACAGCTTAATTTTGTCTTCAAAGGGCTGCTTAGAAAGTAGATCCATTTCTGTTTCTGATAATATATCTTTGTACAAAGAATGGTCAAAGTGGTGATCGTTCCCCATGTGGTCATTGACATTGGCTATGTCTATACCAACATCAACACCTTGATTGTTGATGATCATTGTGGAGATGTTTTCCGATATGCAGTTTGACATGTTGAACTTGACATCCGGGTTATCTTTCAGAATGGGTTTGCCGTTGCTAGTTGATACAAATTCAATGCAGTCACTTTCCACAAAAAGCTTCACTGCCTTGTGGCATAACAACTTGTTGAGAATAAAGGTGGTTTTGTTATCGATGTGTTTGAAGCTGTCTAGTTTTTCAAAATCATTGACAGAAGGTAGTAATCTTTTGAAGCGTTCAAATTCGAAGTCATTTGTCTTTAGTTGTTTTTTTTGATAATCATCGAGATCTACAAGAAATAGAAAAGATGAGTTCATTGATCGTATCTTAGTGTTAAATGGTGATTGATGATACTATAGTTTTCAACCAATATACTTTCGTGTGTGTGTGTTTTTGTGGTATAAACGCTTCTCCTAAGGATAAAAATTGTGAGGTAAGCGCAAGGGATCACATGACCTACACATTAAAAAAATTCACATGCTGAATATCTTTTTTTTTTTGTCCAACATTGCCGAATATTCGGCTGTTTTGATAGATGGAGTTGTCAAAACACCGATTAGTTCAAAAAAAAAAAAAAAAAAAAAAGGATAGCAATCTTCAGTGTGTTTTTTCTCATTGTGTAAACCAACGATATGCTGGGATCTGATAGAGGAAAGTGTCTCGGCATACTCTCAGAAGATATGAGGCAATTTAGCGATAATGCTTCAGGCTTTTGTTTACATAATTCAGCGCTTTTATTTCACCAAATCCGTTCTATTTTTACAATTTTTTCTCTCGCCCCAAAATCCTTATCACAATCTACGGCTATGCATAGCCGATATGATTAGTCACACTATCCACACACAGGCTAAATAATACTATGACCAAGGATTTGATCTTGCTTATCAAATGATTTTGAATAAAAAAAATATAATAATAGTCTTATCTCTGCTTAGGATTTGTAAAACAGGATGATATATATAAACTCAGTCATATATTGTATATGATATGGAAAAGAAAAAAAAAATATAACTATTTGCAAATCACTACATACAACACATTTAATCTAAACCACGAACAATATATTCATTTTGGTAGAGAAAATGTCTTCGAACTCAGATATTCCTTCCATTGAACACGAAATCAAGCCTGTCATTTCCATCACACAGGAGCAAATAGGTGACAAGCACGCTCAAATCGCCACCATTCTTTCTCCTGGCGGGGAAGAGGTTGTCCTTTCCGGTGATGTTGATGATGCCATGAAGTATGCTGATGAAATCAGAGACTTCGAGTACACCCCAGAGGAAGAAAAAAAACTTGTTAGAAAGTTGGACTTGTGCCTGCTACCTATCATGGGGTTGTCATACTCACTTCAATTTTTGGACAAGACATCCATTGGTTCAGCTGCCATTTTGGGTTTGAGAACTGACTTGAAAATGGTTGGTAAGGACTACTCAACTGCCTCATCAATGTTTTACTATGCATACATGGGTGGGTTGCTAGTCTTCCCTAGATTGCTTCAAAAGTCAACGCACTTCATGTTGCTTTTATGTACTGTCACCTGCTTATGGGGTATGGTCCAATCTTTGCAAGCTGCTCCTGATATGAACTACAAGGGCTTCTTGGCCTTGAGATTCTTCTTAGGTTTCTTTGAGTCATCCATCACTCCTGCATTCAACCACTTAACCTCCCAGTACTACAAACAAAGTGAAATGTTTTCAAGATCCATAACCTGGTTTGCCTGGAATGGATTTGGATCCATGCTGGGCTCATGCATATGCATTGGTTTGGTCACTCACATTGAAAACGGAGGAACATATTCCTTACCCGCCTGGAAATTACTGTTCTGTATCACGGGTATCATGTCTATTTTTGTCACCTGCTGTATGGCTGTCCACATCCCATCAAACCCTATGAAGTGCTGGTTTTTGAATGATAGAGAAAGAAAAATGGTCTTGAAAAGAATCCAAGCAAACCAAAAAGGGTTTGGTAACCACACATGGAAATGGTCTCAATTCAAGGAAGCTTTCACAGATTACAAGGTGTTCCTGATTGTTGCATTTGCTGTTGCTGACAACATTCCAAATGGTGGGTTAACCAATTTCACATCCATTTTGATCAAAGAAGAATTTGGCTTCACAACATTAAAAACCTTGAAGATGAACTTGATTTCTGGTGCTGTTGAATTTGTATGCCCTATTTTTGCTTACATTTCCTTGTACCTAAACTCAAGATTTGGTGGCTGGGTAGGCCACAAATTTGTTTGTGCTATGGTTGTTCAAACTTTAACTTTAATCTTTATTACCATGCTTGGCTATGCTCCAAACAAATACGCAAAGCTTGCTGGTGTGTATTTAAGTTCCATAAGTCCTGTTTCATTTGTTTGTGCCTTGTCTGCGATTTCCTCCAACATTGCAGGATCTACAAAGGTTACCACCGTTAACGCTCTGTTCCTTTTAGGATATTGTGGGGGTAACATTGCTGGTTCCTACACATTCAAAAACAAAGATGCTCCTGACTACCAACCAGCCAAAAGAGACATGGTTATTTCCTATGCCTTCTGTGTAGGTATCCTGGCTATGTTGTATGCAGCATACATCTACGAAAACAAGAAAAAAGCCAAGTTTGTTGAAGAACACCCAGATGAAGGTGAAAACGTTGAGAACTTGGCCTTCTTTGACTTGACTGATAAGGAAAACCCTCATTTCAAATACAGTTTATGATTCTGCACCAATCCTTCAGAGAGTATGGAAAATAATGAAAAAAAGAAAACAGTAGCCGGACTACTTCATTATATGCATTCTCCAAAAATAAGTGTTGACAGTCTCAGCTATATATCTCCATTAATAATTATATTTCTAATATGCCAATTGATGTATTTAAACAAGTCATAGCAGAATGACTCAAAATCTGGATTTCATTATTTTTGGGGGAAATTGATAAAATTAGGTTTTCGCACCGTTGCCAAAAAAAAAAAAATAATAAATTTGAAAAACTTTCGAGTACTCAAATAAATATCTTTTTAGATCACAATATATATTTTTCTTTTAATATTTCTTTGTCACGAATAATACTTTATTGAAATATTACCATACACAACCCAATCAGACTATAACATCTATGTTGTATAACAAAGTTCCTAAATTAGTTCAAGCTGGTATTGACTTTTTATCTGCTGAAGAAATAAAAGATGACTCTGTGGTGGAGAAACTACAGTTCTTAATAAAAAAAGGACTTACAAACGCTGACATTCTACATGTACTAGAGGTGTACAACTTAAGGCAAAAGAACTTGGCAGATGTTATTTCTGGGGTGGATGAGCATTACTTGGATGTCCTCAGAGCGGCCACCAAAACCGACAATGATGCGAAGCCAATGTACCATCCATTGCCCAACATTCCCCCTCCTCTACCTGAAAAAGACTGGAAAGACGTTTTTGTAATGACTGCTGCCACCACAGGTGTGGCATATGCGATGTTCAATCTCATGAACGAGTTCATCATACCAAAGATCATGCCCAAATCACAAAATGAGCTGGATAAGGATAAAGCTGAGCTACAGAGTAACTTGGATGTAATAAATAACAAACTAAAGGAAATTGATGACAAGTATAATCAAGATAGAGCCAAGGAGAACCTGAGAGTCAAACAGCTTGATGACATTATCAGGAAACTAAACAACGAAATTGATGATTTGCAGACAGAGAAAATAAGAATAAGACAAGACTTCTCAAAACTTAGAAAGGATATCGTGAACATGTCCGTGAAGTTTGATGAGTTTATCACAAAACACAAAACCCAGAATGCTTCTGATCCACCAAACAACATTGAAAAAATAGAGCCACCTAACAGCCAGAATTCATTTGGCATGCCCTCCTTCCACCATAACCCCATCTTTGAGAACCAGCTGTCAATCCAAAACATACCAAACACTGCGGATATATTCTCCAAAATGAACCTGAAGCCGTCCACCATGGACTTTGAAACTTCCTCCATGAAAAAGCTGGATACAGATGAAATAAGAGATCAAATCGAAAACATAACAATGGATTCATGATTATTATTATTATTTTTTTAGCTGGTGTATATATATCTTTACTTACCCTCCATGACCAACTTTTGTATTTGTTCCTTTTGGTTGGCGATATCCCTCATCTTCTGTTCAATGGTGTTTTTACATATCATTCTGTAAACAGTGACTTGTCTTTGCTGTCCGAGTCTGTGGGCTCTGTCCATCGCTTGGGAATCTATTGTTGGATTCCAGTCGGAGTCATAAAAGATAACAGTGTCCGCAGCAACCAAGTTGATACCCAACCCACCTGCTCTTGTTGACAACAAAAAGATGAAAATGTCATCATTGGTTTGGAAGTCAGACACCAAGTCCCTTCTTCTTTCCAATGTTGTTGACCCATCCAACCGCACGTACTTGTACCCCTTATAAGTCAAGTAATCCTCAATCATATCCATCATCTTCGTCATCTGGAAGTAGATCAAACACTTGTGGTCGCCCTTTTTCAACTCCGGCAACAATTTGTCCAAGTTCTTCAACTTGGTGGAGTCCTGGATAAACTTCTCTATTGTCGGCAAATGAACATTTGGTGTTATGAAGTTGTTGTTCAATGGATTTGCGTTCATTTCAGACTGTATCAAAGGAGTTTCAATCTTTTTCAAACTCAAATCCACCTGTTGCTCTATAGGAATTGTCTTCAGCGCCTTGATTTCTCTTGGCTCATTCAAATTGTTGTTCTTTCCATTTACATATGTCGATATCATAGGTGCGATACATGGCTCAATATAGGATGGTTTCCACTTTGCTAGATAATGATTGTCAGTGTACATATCAGAAACAGTTTCGTTCAAAATTTCAATTTTGATTGAATCATTGACCTTTGAAGGAATGGCAAAGTTATTTGTATTGAATTGAATATCTAAATTGTCCTCCTTATCATATATTATTTCCCTTCTGGAATTGATTTCCTTTTGAGAAACCTTGCCCTTCAATTCAATGGCCTTTGTTATCAAGTCCTTTGAGTTAATTCTATCCAAACTTTCAAAACAGTTGAAGTAATCAGTTCTGTTGTGGAACAGCTCCAGTGCTTGTAAATTCTTGGAATCATGGTTCTTAAACACGTTGTATTTGTTCATGTTGGTGTTATTCTTGTTGAAGTTTGGTAAAAGCATTTCCTCATATATCAATCTTGGAATGTTGTACTCAATTTCATTGGTGGTCGTGTTATAAACATCAGTTGTGTTATTTCTTATGTTATGAACATTGTTACCGTATTTACTGAATGAAAATGAAGACGTGATGTGATTGGATTCAAACAAGTAGGGATGGTTACAAACCTTTCTGAACTCCATCACAATGTTCATTAACTTTCCTGCTTCTTGAGTTGAAGTACTAGTGGAGTTGCTTGTGGCTTCTGGACTTTCTCCATTCTCAATAGCATTTTGCTTCAATTGTTGTTCCAAGGCTTGTCTTTCAATGTCCTCATAATCACCATTTAATCCCAATTTCAACATTTCATACATTTTTTGTTGCTTCAATGTTAAATCACACATGATATCAATTTCAATCTTGTCTTCCAATTCCTTTTGAACGTTCTTCTTAACTCTTCTTAACATAAATGGCTTTAAAATATCATGCAATCTTAAAAGATTTGCAGAGTTTTTGAAATTGGAGTCGCTGTTGAAGATCTTGTTGAAGTTGTCAATTGATTGGAAAAAGTTAGGCATGATGAAGTGTAACAATGCCCACAATTCCTCAAGATTGTTTTGAATAGGTGTACCAGTCAAAAGTAGTTTATTTTTACAGTTGATGTTCAATAAGTTTTTCCATCTTTGTGATTGAAATGATTTGATTGCCTGTGCTTCATCCAATATCATGTATTGCCATTGTAGTTGCTTTATGTACTGGATGTCATTGACAATCATTTGATATGAGGTGATCATTATGTGGAACTCTGACTTATCCTTGTCGTAAATCAAGTTTTTTCTGTCCCAAAACTTTCTTAAAATCTTTCTATCAGATGCAGTCCCCCAGTATGGTAAGATTTTGAAATCAGGAACAAACTTTTGAATTTCTTGAACCCAATTGTGTAAAGTTGAAACTGGAGTGACAACCAAGAATGGGCCCCATATGTTCTGATTTTCAGCCAAATTGGCCAGCATGGAAATGGATTGTACAGTTTTCCCCAACCCCATTTCATCGGCTAAAATACCATTGACATTCATTGAATACAATGAGTTCAACCATCTTAAACCATTCAATTGATACTCTTTCAAGGTACAAGCCAAAATGGATGGTTGCTCAAGAGCCTGATCATCTGTGGTTAAGTTAGGGTTGGTGAAGTTCAACTCTGCACCGTTCATGTTGTCCTGGATTTTGTTCTTTGCAGCCTCCTTGGCCTTTAATGCAACAGCATCATCATCCAACTCATCAAAGTTCAATTGGTTCATATCAGTGGTTCCATTGCCTTCCACTGATTCATCCATCACATCATCATTTCCCTTTTTGGCAATGAAAGAGGAGACAATTTCAGATTGCTTCAACAAGAACTCCAACTGCTTGTTTTGTCTTTCCTTTTCCTTGAGTTCCAGTTGTTTCTTGGCATTGTCCAAAATTTCTCTTTCTCTCTTTCTCTTTGTATCCTTTTCGTCTCTTAGATTTTTCTTCCAATATGAGGACATTTCTCTTAAGCCTCTTCTGGCTCTGATTTGAAGATCCTTGAATTGCTTGGTTGTCTTCATGTTCCATTTTTTGGATTCCTTGTTGATTAGCTGAGACAACTTTTTAGCATTTGACTTCCGTACCTTTGTTATCAACTTCATGTTTCTTGTGACCTTTGAAGCATCTCTTCTGGAAATATCTCTCCAAATACCAAATAAAGTGTTGTCATAGTATTTCTGTAAGGAACGGGCCTCCTTGGCAGTTAGCTTCATACCATATTTCAGTAATTGATCTGGCTCGTAATCGTTGTTGTTGATGTCTATAGGCTTTGTGACAGCATTTTGATCCTCCACTTCTATATCTTGAGAAACATCAGCATTCAAAATAGAGTTATCATCATCTTCAGTGTTTTTTTTCCTGATGTACTTTCTCTTCTTTTTGGCATTTTCTTCATCTGAATCAGCATCACTTCTCTTAACACTTCTAGATCTTTTTTGCTTGTCTTCAGCGGATTTCTTGGCATTTTCCAATGATTTCAACAACTTGCTGGCATGCTTTTGAGAGAATGTGAACTTCATCATAACTTGCCCATCGTTTCTTCCTGAAACGGAAGGTTGGTGGAAATCAGCAATGTGAGATTGTGTGAACGTTCTGATCTTTGCATTTGATGCCTTTCTCAGGGCATCAAGTCTTTGATCTCTTTTTTGACAAGCCTTGACAGCCTTCACAACAAGGTTTCTATTCGATTCTTGTTCATTTTTAGGACCTCTGATAAATCCATTGGACATTATTGTAGTTTCATTGCTGCCTTGGTCATTGCTAACCGGATTCATATTTAGAACAACTTGTTGAGAACGAGGCTTTGGACCGGGCTTCTTTCTAATTTTTATAATACTATCGGTAGCGGGTTTGGCGGTAATTGTTCTTTGTGAGATGGTAGAAACCTTGGGCTTCAAAACAATCTCTTGTTGTTGTTCTTCTGAAAACAGCTTAGAGGGGGTTTTCGCCTTATTTGAACTCATAACCTTTTTTAGTTCAGATAAGGTTTTGATAGCCTGAACTTGAGAACTTTCAGCGTTGTTATGCAACATTTGGCTGAATTCATGGTTT
Organism: Hanseniaspora pseudoguilliermondii; assembly: GCA_030573455.1. Taxonomy (NCBI): domain Eukaryota; kingdom Fungi; phylum Ascomycota; class Saccharomycetes; order Saccharomycodales; family Saccharomycodaceae; genus Hanseniaspora; species Hanseniaspora pseudoguilliermondii. The sequence continues at coordinate 44,282 of JAJMDH010000095.1, read as the reverse complement.
ATTGAGTATATGTTTGATAATAGGGAGTCAATAATGGCATCACACGTTTGATCGATACTCTCATTGAAATTTTGATAGTATATTTCGAGTAGCAGCTTAATTAGCTTTTCATCAACAAATGATAATTCGTCATCAGAGAGATTTAGATTGTTCAATGATAGTTTCTTTAGTAAATTTCTTTTAAAAGAAGTAGTGATGTCTTTGATGAAGTTTGCATTGTTATCAGATAATTTATAGGAGTCCAGAGAGTCTTTAAAGGTGGAATTATAAGCTTGGAAAGATTCCCATTCTTGTAGTTTGATAAAGTTGTAATCCTTTTGAATTTGGTTATTTACAGCTTTTTCTTTTATTGAGGGTTTTTTGACTGAGTTATAAAACTGGATAAGATTGGGTTTTGATTGATGAGCATCATCATCGTTGATCTTGCTCATGTGTGTGGTATATGGTTCTTGTGGTTCTACTGTTACCTAATAATAGCTGATTCTGTGTTCAAATATCAGAGCAGACACACCACTTAGATCACAACAACAACAAAAAAAAATTTTTTTTTTTTTTTTCCTCTCCTCTTCGTGTTTCTCTTTTTTTTAACTGTTGTTTTTTTTTTAAAAAATTGAGTTCTTTATCACGTCAATTGATACTGTTTTGAGTATCTCTGTGTGTATGCACAGATAGTTTGTGTGGTAACATTGTTAGTAATATTGTAATTTTTTTTGAGGGGAGGTAATGCTGATGTTAGCACTTTTGTACTAGTGATTGATGGTTTAATGATAACCCCCCCCCCAACAGTTCATACACTCAATTGTGCCTTGTTTTTTTCCACCTTCATTTATTTTAGTAAGCTTGTATGGAGTCTTGGATTGTAGGATATGATTGTGTGTGTTTTTTTCTTGGTAGCGTTGGCTCTACTGGTCATGTGATTACTTATCTGGTAGCGTTTGTTTTGTATTTGATTTCAAATTGTTAATCGGCCCTAATTCGATTCTCATTGAAACGTAGGAAAAATTTTCTTTAAACTGGGTTTCTTTTTTTTCTAATGAGAAAACAAAATATAGTGAAATTATTTCATATTCAGTCATACTGAAATCAAATTTAAATTTAAATTAAAAAAATATGTATATAAAATTAATCTAATATATATTACAGATGAAGTAATTCCCCCCCCCATATAGAATCTTTTACCTAATAAATATGTCTACATTTGGTACTGTCTTTAAAGTCACAACATTTGGTGAGTCCCACTGTAAAAGTGTTGGTTGCATCGTTGATGGTGTTCCTCCAAACTTGGAAATCACTGAAGAAAAGCTTCAAGTCCAACTAACCAGAAGAAGACCTGGCCAATCCAAGCTAACCACTCCTAGAAACGAAAAAGACAAGGTTGAAATTCAATCTGGTACTGAATTCAACAAGTCCTTGGGTACTCCTATTGCTCTGATTGTCAAGAATGAAGATCAAAGACCACATGATTACAAGGGTGACGGTATGAATGATTTCCCTAGACCTTCCCATGCTGATTTCACCTACCTTTCCAAATACAACATCAAGGCCTCCTCTGGTGGTGGTAGATCATCTGCTAGAGAAACCATTGGTAGAGTTGCTGCTGCCGGTGTTGCTGAAATCTTCTTGAAAAAGCACTGTAACATGGAAATCGTTGCCTTCACCTCCCAAGTTGGTAACGTCAAGATGTCTGGCTTTGAAGACTACAACAACTCCAAGGAGTTCCACAACATCCTGAACACAATCACCAGAGAAAAGGTTGATGCTGCAGGTCCTATCAGATGTCCTGACTCTCAACAAGCCTTGAAAATGGTTGATGTCATCAATGAATACAGAGGCAACCACGACTCAATTGGTGGTGTTGTCACCTGTGTTATCAGAAATGTTCCTGTTGGGTTGGGTGAACCTTGCTTTGACAAGCTTGAAGCCTTGTTGGCCCATGCCATGCTTTCTATCCCGGCCTCAAAGGGTTTTGAAATTGGTTCTGGTTTCTCCGGTGTTGCCATTCCAGGTTCAAAGCATAACGATCCATTTGTCTACGATAAAGAAAATAAAAAGTTGAGAACCTCCAAGAACCACTCAGGTGGTATCCAAGGTGGTATCAGTAACGGTGAACATATTTACTTCAATGTTCCCTTCAAGTCAGCCGCTACCATTTCCCAAGAACAAGAAACTTGTACATACGACGGTGCAGATGGTGTTTTGGCTGCCAAGGGTAGACATGATCCGTGTGTTGTTCCAAGAGCCATTCCTATTGTTGAATCCATGGCTGCTTTGGTCATGGCTGATGCTGTTTTGATTCAAAAGTCTAGACAATGATTTAGTATATATTGAAATCACTATAATAAAGAATTATTATATTTTGTATGGGGGGGTTTTTTTTTTCCCCTCTTTTGGTGTGCTGAATTGTTATGTCCCAATAAGATCATGTGTGTGGCTGATATTTTAAAAAAAATCCTCAAAAGATGAAACAATAATGGGAAGCAAAATGCTGAACTGAAACTCAAATATGTCGTTTTTTTTAGAAAAAGTTTATAAAATTATAAAAGAAATAGCTATAGAAAAATTTTTTCTTTCTAGATGTTTGCTTATTTGCCCTATGCTTTATATATAGAATAGTAGGGTATAATAAATATCTTTCATTGAAACGTTAATCTGTTCTGTTTCTCTCTTTTCATTTGTCATTTGAAGAAACAATGTTGAGATTTTGAGGGTATACTATTTCCTTTTCTTTTCTCTCTTTCCAAAAAAAAAAGGATTGAGAAAGATAACTCATAATAAACCAAATATATCGACATATTTGCAACTTAATACCATAATCTTTTAAATAACTTCTTTGGATAAAAACACACACATTAAGCAAATCAGCTACAATGTCATCATCAGCAACAGTAATGAACTCAAGAATATATCAATCATCAAATACACCTTCCAACAAAAAATATGATGATCTTTCAAACCCTGAGAAATGCCCATTTACTGTTAAAGCTACATATTCCTGGTCTGGTGAAGAAAAATCGGATTTGGGGTTTTTAGAAGGTGATGTTATAGAAGTATTAAAGGTCAAAGGAAAATGGTATTGGGGGAAATTACTAAGAAATAAAAAGTGCGGTAGTTTCCCTTCCAATTATGTTCAAATTACAAACTTACCATCAAACAAAGACCATCAACTTAACAAGCTATCCAAGCTGAATACTTCATCCTCTAAAAGTCATAGCATTTCACACTCAGAGAGGGTATTGCACAATAAACTATCCATAAGTCAAGATAGCATTCCTAGAAATATTCACAGAAGATCTTATAAAAAATCAGAGTCAGCTCCCACCACACCGTCAAATAAATCCCATGTGGGTGAAAGAACAGTTAACAGAGTTCATGCTACAAAGAAATTGGATTCTAGCATGCTATCTCCAAGCGACGCTCTTTATAAAGAAAAATACTCTAGCTTGGCCTACAATATTTCATATCAAAAGGAATCCAGCCCCCAGGTTTACATGACTAACATGTCACCTAATAAGAGAGATTCGCATATAAAATCCATTACCACAACCGATGATAGCTTCAACACATCATCTGAAAACTCAATTGATGACCACTCAAACAAAAATGAGTACGTTGATTCATATTTCAACAATATCAAATTCTTTAATGAAACTAGTAATACAAATAATTCCTCCGTGAGCAATAGTTTACTACTGCTATCAAACTTTAGCGCAACATCTGCAGGTTCCTTTGCTAGACACAAATTTGCTAAATCATTCACTGATTCTAAAATGAAGCAAGATCTTCCTAATGCCGCTATAGATCTTGACATGACCACAAGCTTCATTGCCAGCAATAATAAGGCTAAGGGTAACAAGTTTTTCTCAACTCCGGACTTACCAAGCCTATCCCAAATGGTAAAGAAAAACTTGAGCTCAAATGACATCAGTAATCAATACAACAGCAGCTTCAGTGCTGACAACGATGAAAGCTTACAGCAATGGGCATTCGTCAATAAGTTTCTGAATAGAGGCAACTCCTTAAACGGAAGAGAAAAATACGACCGTAGAATGAAGTTTTTGGAGTCCGGCCTAGACACAGACTTGATATTGGAACCACATGTCCAACTTCAAAACAAGATGTATGACAACCAAGTTTTATCTGATGCTCCATCCAAATTCTACATTAATGAGTATCTAAAGGATGCTGACTTTGAGTACTTTGATGAGAAGGTTATAAATAGAACTAAAAAGGATGGTGTTTTGTCCTTAGAAAGCTTTGCCCTGAACAATTTTGGTCACAGATATTTGAATTCACTAGAAAGATTAAGAGCCATTTACGTCTTCTGTACTGAAACATATCAACTTATTGATGATAATGGATCCACAGACTTCAGAAAGCCAGCAACTAATTTGGATAAGGTTCTTCACAAAAACTACTGTACACCTTATGAGTTGACATGGCTTTTCAAGAAACTGTGTAATCACGTTGGTATCAAGTGTGACATAATAATTGGATTCTTGAAGACTCCAGATAGAGACAACTTGGATTTCCAACTGAACCATTGCTGGTTAAGTTGTGTCATCAAAAATGAGTATCGTTTTGTAGATGCAGTTTTGGGTAACACTTCAAACCCAATTCATGAGTACATCAATGACACTCCTTCCACCAAATGTGAAGATTTCTACTTTTTAACAGAGCCTAAAAAGTTGATCTACTCGCATATTCCATACAAGACCAAAGAGCAACATTTAACACCAGAAATAGATAATCTGGTTCCTATGTCTTTACCTGTGGTTTTCCCTAGTTACTTCAAGAATGAATTAGAGTTCTACCGCTTTGACAACTCGTTGTCCTACATGACATCAAATGACTGCTATGAAATGTCCTTTTTGGTTAAGGATGATGTTGAGATATTTGCCACTGTTGTACCTGACGACAATGAAAGTTATAAAGCTTCCTTGGATTTATCGCTAGTGCAGATTAAATGGGTCAAAAATAAAAGAATAGCTGTTATAAAGGCAATTCTACCAAAGAATTGTTCCAGTGGCTCTTTGCACATTCACTCAGGAACCAAAGGCTTGCAAGATTCCTTAATCAACATACATCCTTTATCCTGTATTATCCCCCTAAAGCAGAAGGTCAGCAATCAATCAACTATATTGGCAGATGAAATTCAATATGAGTTTGTCAGAATCACTCCAGCCATTACTTCCTCCACATTGGACATTTACGTTAAAAAGCCACAAAACAAGATTCTTGCATTCAAGCAGGAATACAGCATACAAGTGGTTTTGCAGCCAAGTGATGGTATCATACAAGCCAAGGCTGAACCTAAAAGAGTCATTGTGAAATCACCATCAGGAAAAATATTCAAGATGTCCAGAAACGATTCAAACAGCAGCATAGGAAGCTTTGGACTTTGGGAGGCCAAGGTCAAAGTCAATGAACTGGGTGCTTGGAACTGCTTGATTACCAATGACTCAGGGGCTGGTTGGACTTCTTTCTGTGAATGGAACTGTATATAAACACACTTTTTTTTTTTTTTTCTATTTATTAATTTTTCGGATATAATAGTATTGTTTATTTATGGGAAACACCATTCACTGTTATTTTTTCTTTTTCTTTTTTTTTTTTCTCTTCATTCGTTGGCAATACCGATCATTTAACCTTGAACTAAGTTTTGCTACATACTAGGAACTACCAACAGCAGGTATATTCAAAATAAGTGAAAGCAGATATATACCAATAATGAGCGTGAATACAGGCATGATGCATGGCTTCACCAATAGTCTAACCAAATACATCAAGGACATCATTGAACAAAACCAATCAAAGAATGACAACAATGAGGACTATTATTTATTCTTTGTGGATTTCCTGAAGAATTTATATGAAGCTTCTCTTAACGAACTCAAAGAAAGCCAAAGCACTAATGATAGAAGCAGTGATTTGTTTTTGGAAACCCAATTGTGGAGCTTGTTTTATCACTTGATCAACATTGAAGAATCATTAGTTCCAGAATTGGACAGGCTATTGAATATAAGAACCTGGCTTGAATCCATGATGGAAAAACCACAAAGACCAGAACAAAGCATCTTTGAAAGCAAAGACATGTTTTTCAAGTACTTATTTGATCTGGTTCTTTCTGGTCAACATGATCTGGCCATAAAGGAAGCCTTGAGCGCTAAGAACTTCAACTTGGCCATGATTTTGAATGGCTTCAAAACTATAGAAACAAGCCAAGACCAAGTAGCCGATGGGCTATGGAAGAACTCTATTAAAGTCATGAGTGAAAATGAAACTTTGTGTCCTTATGAAAGAATACTTTACATATACATTTCAAGCAGTTCTTTGACTTTATTGGATGATACTTTAAAGAATATTGTAGACTCATTTGATTGGTCAACTAAGTTGTTATTCCATGTAAAGGCCATAATAGATGAGTATGTTGAATTCAAATCAAAAGATTTTGACTGCTTCGATATCAGCGCTGAATTTTCCAATGCCTTAAATGATGTTTTTACACTAAAAACAATTGGATCCCCCTTGATAGATGTCATCTATTCTATATTGTCCAACAAATTGAACAGTTTACTAACTGAATATCAAAGTGAATTAAAAGATGCCCTTAAGGGCAAAACAACTTCAAAATTCTATGGCAATGAATTCTTGCTTAGAGTCATGGCACAGTTATGTATCATTTCGAGTACCATTGACAAGGACATATTGAACAAAAACGTTAAAGATACATTTATCTCCAACTATGTCAAGAGTGTATTATTGGATGCTAAAGAAGCCAAAGAACCTGAAATCATAAACTCCATGTATGCATATGTCTACTATTTAGAACCTGATACTCAACTGGATACATACACTGAATTGCTGAAATACATAGACTCAACAGATGATAAAAGGCAACAAAAGCACTCTGCAGAGGCTTTGGGTTTCCCTTTCAAGTCATACCTGATGAAACTATCTGAAGATTTGTTCCAAGATATGAAGGCTAAGGATCTTGGAACTATTGAATTTGCCAAGTCCCAATATATGAATGATCATATCACTGATGAGCAAAAGGAGATCATTAATTGCATAGATTTTTTGGTAGTTGCTGACTATTACGAAAGAGCCATAGATCTGTTGTTGTCCAGTATAAAGTTGTTTTTGATTAAAAAATCTGTTGGTGCATTCATAACATTAATTGATAAAGTTGACTTGGACAAGATTATTACTATTTGTAAGTTAAATGACAAAACCGAGGAGATAGAAATGTTACAAGATTTTGCTAATCTGAAAGTGTGTTTGGCTTTAATTAAAGAGTGGAATTCTGATGTTAAAAATCTAGACAATATAGATGATATAGCTGAATTTACAAACAGAGAACAGTTGTTGACTGTTAAGCTGACAGAGTGTGCAATGAATTGTTTCAACTTCATATCGAACGAAAACGACAACAAGGTCATGTATTTGATAAAGTGCATATATGTTCCACACCTGTTTATTCAAATACACAAGATATTGGAGTTTTCATCTGAATTGTTAGGCAACCCTTCTTTGGCTAAAGATGCCCTAGATCTAGCCAAGATTGTTACAGATAAAACAAAACAATATCATTATCTTTTCAACACCTCACATACTTTAGAGTCATATGTTGAGATGGTTACTAAGACTTATATAAAGATTTTAGACCAAGAATAATTTGTAACTTGTGTGAATTTTTTGTTAATTATGAATTATGGTTTTTTAAAAAAATATATATACGCAATATTTTATAAAATTTATAATTCTTCAACAATGGTACCCTTTTCGGAAACGTAGATACCATCTAAGAACTTTCTGATATCTTTGTTTCTAGCCTTACAGATTTGTTGGACATCGGCACAGTTTTGAGAGACGTTGTCAATGGAGTTACCACTTAAGACCATTTCATCCTTGACGTTGGTGGAGAATTCAACAGTAACACCTTCTCTGACCTTGACTAATCTGACCTTCTTGTCACCCAAGTAGTTTCTGATTTCAATGTACTTTTCACCATCCTTTTCAACGACGTTAACGTTGATTGGGAAATGCGCATAGACGTATCTCATCTTGTACTTGTAACCCTTGGTAACACCAGTGATCATGTTGGAAACCAAAGACTTGACAGTTCTCAAGGCAGCAACGTGCTTTCTGTCACCGTTGTGGACAGTCAACTTGATTAAAGAGTTGGAAACCTTGGTGAAGGTAACATCAATGTGCTTGAAAGACTTGGTTAAAACACCTCTTGGACCAGTGATCTTGACATCTCTGGACTTGACGTTGAAAGTGACACCTTCTGGGACTTCGACAGTTTGTTCGGTTTGAATGTACTTCATTTTATTATGACTGTTGCTTGGTTTTGAATAAATATTTTAGCTGTAATAGCAATTTTTTACTATAGTGAATTTTCAAGATAAGACAAACACCTTTAATTTGTCTTAAAAATTTTAAAGTTAACTTTTGTTTGCAAAAAAGTTAATAAATTTTAAAAGAAAGAAAAATTTCAAAGTAAACTGAAAAATTAAATAAAATTTTTTCCCATTAGCAAAAAATGCTCGATTTTAAAAATGTTTTTTTTTTTTTTTTTTGGTTAAAAAAAAAAAAAAAAAAAAAAAAAAGAAAAGAAAAAATATACACAACTATTTCCTAATTGGGACACACATTGTTAATCATCTGCTATAAAGAACACACTACTTTCTCTTATCAGCCTTTTTGATTTGCTTCTCCAGATTGTGCATAATTCTGTCTCTGTAGACAGCCATAGGATCATCCTGGTCAGTAGGGAAAAAGTGGTTTCTAGGAAAGCTAAACTCTCCACTCAGGTCATGTGTCTCGTCTTTTTCAGAAACATCATCATCGGTGAAATAGTATGCAGGATCATCCGAATCATCCTCATCAGTGATTAAATCTCCGTCCATCAATACACTGTCATAAGGATTCTTGCTTATTGAATCCAAAAAGTTCCCTGAATTTAAATTGTTGCTATATCTGCCGATGTTTTCAGAAAAGTCTTCGTAGCCTACATAATCATTCATCTGCTCAGCCTCGATCTCATCAAATGCTCCACTATATCTTCTTCCTCCATAGTACATGTCACCAGCATCTTCATAATCATCTCCAAATAAAACGGATCTGTCATCATCTTCATCTTCTGGATAATCGTTTTTGTAATAGTCTTCTTCGTTTGAATCTTCATCATCAGAGTATTTATCATCACTTAATTCATCATACACCAATGTACCTTCATCAATGATTTTCAAGTATGCAATCCTACTGAAGTCACTTCCGAGATCATACTCATCATTGATTTCCTCTTTGACATACACATCATAAACATAATCATTATCTGTCTTTGTGGATGTTTCCTTTCTGGATTCTCTTTCCAGCTTCAGTTTTTTTCCATTTTTCAACAACAACTTCTTAGCCTCTGGGGTTTTGATATTTTTGTTAAGGGAAGTTTCCTTTGCCAATAAATCAGCTAGTAAGCTGTTTACTTCGCTAGGCAAACTTTCGTCAGTGTACCTCTGTATCATATCTTTGGTGTCTGTGTTTTTATCTGAGTCATAAGAAGATCTCCTACGTTTCTTTTTGTATACAAACTTGTTTTCTGAGGTCTTTTCAAGAATCGGAGTATCTTCTTTTATGCTCTTATCACTAAGCTTTATTCTCTTGTATATGTATTTCCTTTTTGTTATGGTAGTATCATTTGCTGTTTTTAAATTATCTTCCTCAACAATCAAGGCTTGGAACCCTTCATCTTCTCTTAATCTCTTTATTCTAACATACTCGGCCTTGTCATTTTTGGTTTCTGTATCAAAGGACATTGTATGGGTATATATTGGTTCAATATTTTCACGGTTTATACTCATTTATGATATGATTAAATATTTAAACACCATAAATCCTTATATTACTATTTGAAATCTTAAAAAGAAAAAAAATAGGTAAAAAAGTATACGTAAATTTAAGCCATACCTCGGACTTAATAGAATCATTGACAAAAACAAACGAATTTAATTAATTCACAAAATAACGTATTGGTATTCATTTAAAATTACGAAATGATTTCAAATTCTTATAATATAGATAAACACATTGATTTGCTTTTTAAATATTTTATATTTTACATGCTTAAACATTGATACTGTCAACCAAATAGCTTATATTATGATCAGCAAATTAATCAAGAATACACTTGCAAATTACATTATTCCTTCAAAGCATGGATATGTATCACACAATCAAGATACAATACTAATAACGGGTGGATCCAATGGGCTTGGTCTTGAAATTGCAAAGAATTTTCTTGATAAAGCTTTTAAAGTCATTATTCTTGATATACAGAAACCACCAAATGCTTTATACATGAAAAACCATAAAATGATATTTATTGAGATAGATTTATCAGACATCAATTCACTATCCACAAACATCTCCAAAAGCTTTCAATTGCACAACATTAAGGAAAATTCAATAAAGGTTATTATCAACAATGCAGGTATAACATGCGGAAAGAGTTTTGAGAATCTTGATAAAACAATGATTGAAAAGACCATTCTGGTAAACTACGAATCAGTAGTGGTTCTACTATTATCACTAAGGAATTACATGAATCAAGATCCTTCCTGTTTGGTCATGAGCATTGCTTCAGTGTTAGGATTAATAACACCAGCAAATTTGACTATATACGGGTGCACAAAGAGAGCAATGATTGAGTTGCACAATTTCATCACCGCATCCAATACAATTCCAAACTCAATGGAATATCAAAACTCAAAGATCGATTCCATATTGGTTCTCCCAGGCCAAATCAACACTGAGATGTTCAGGGGCGTAAAAACACCCAACTCTTTGATCGCACCTGTTTTGGAAAAAGAATGTCTAGCTAAAGACCTAGTTGACTATGTCTTGAAGTACAATACATCATTGAACGGCACTATCTGGAGAAACAACATCTACAACAAAAAGCAGCATGTCTTCTACGCTCCCTTCTATGTTGGCTTGGTTCCAACTTTTAACTCAACACCATGGCTTTTTGAAAGGTTTGCAAGGAAGTTTTCAGGAATGGACCAAGCTATGCATAGCTATTCAAAATAATATCAAAAGTGCAAACATATAACTTTCCTTTTCTTTCATAAAGTTGCTTTATTCACTCTTTTTTCATATATATTATATTCCGTATATATATTTTCTTTTTTACCATGCTTCCAAAAATTAATAATAAATACCAAAACTGTACTAGATCTTATCAGCTATGCATTCCCATATTTTCAAAGACTCCATTGAGTAATTTTTTATTGCCTTTTCCAAATCCTTAATCAATGCCATTATTTCGTTATCAACTTTCTTCATGAATGAATCAGTGCTGTGTGTGTATACCTTTTTCAATACAAATAGGGTGTCATCATTTATACTTACTTCGTTTTTCTCTAAATTGTCGATAACTTCCTTAACTGCAAAAATTTTGTTTTCTAAATCTTGCTTTGAGGTATGCATGCTGTTAGCATATTTTGTCTTCACCATGGTGGTCAATCCAGTAAACTTCTTCATGAATGGAGAAATCTTTGTGGTTGCCAGTGTCTCATTTGTTGATGCTTTGCCTTCAGTGATGCCTTCTTCAACAGGTCTTGGCTTCCCATTGTTATTATCATTTATGTTATCATCCTTTGTTGAATTTTCTTTTGATGAAGAATCAACTTCTGTGTCCTTTGGTGTATCGTTTAGATATTCATTTTCTAGTTTTTTATTGAGCTGGTCCAACTTTATTTTTTGATTTTTTATCAGTTTTTTTAAGGCCCATTTTTGCTTGATCTTGTTTTTGCTATACTTTATCAAAGTCAAGCAGTTGTTGTTCAAATCTTCTAATATGTTCAAATACTCAATGCACTTGAAGTATATAACACTTTCAAGTTTGTTTATTTCATTGTTCATCTGGCGCATTTCATGTGTGGCTGCAAAGTTGTATCCAGGTATTTCCTCGTTGTATACTAGCAATATGTCAACAAACTCGTCATGAGCCTCTTGAAACATTTTCAAGTTGGAGTTTAAGGACTTTAATATGGATTTAAGCTTTAAAATAATGTCCCTTTTGTAAGCTTTAACCAGCTTATTGGTTTGGGTCATGTTGTCCTCATTTCTTTCGATGAATTTCAAAAGAATTTCTTCAGCTTCTGATTTGAATGTCTTTAAATCACCTAAGTTGGCATCGGAGTTTTGTGAGTTTCTGGAATCTCTTCTTTCTGTTGAAAAGACATGCTGGCGGTCCTCATAAATTAATGCACCATCGCCATAGTCCATACCATATGAATCCGAATCAGAGGTCTCGTGAACACTAGCTACTTCCTCTTCATTATCAACTTCAGTGAGACTTTCCTTTGAGTATGACAATCCAAATTTTGAGAATGGCTTGCATTCAGATAGAGATAAAACTGGTAGGTATTGATAAAAGGGAGGGGTGTCCAGTGCATCTTTTGGATTTATACACAACACATCTTTGCTTAGTAAATCACTTATTAATGGCAGATTTTTCACATAGTCTGTAAAATTGGTCTTTTCCGGGTCTAAAAACTCTTCAAGAATTTTATTTTTATTGTTAATATTGTTATTTTTAAAGATTTCTACTAATCCATTTATCAGGTAATGAAAGTATATACATCTGTGTCTTATTAATTTGAGATCTTTCGGAGAGACACCTTGAAGATCAACATTGTTAAGAAAACTAGACTTAGGGATGACTGTATCATCTTTATCTTCAGTTGCATCGGAGGGTTCCTCAATGTTTTTGGAGTATCCTAAAAGATTATCTTTGAATGAAACTAAGCTGTGAAATCCGGAGTACAAAGTCTTACTTGTTATATCAATGGAGTTGTTTGCTTGTTGCTTAACGATATCAACAATGTTTTCCTTTTTGGGCATGGGAGGAAATAAAACGGTTGGGTATAGTTTCATCAAAATGTGTTCAAGTAATTCAAAGTCATTAAATCTTCTCTTTACATATTTTTTGGAAACTTTAAGAGTATAGATATAAAAGCTACGGCTGTCAGATGAGTTTGGATCAATAACTGCTTGTTTTGCTACAGAAAAAATATTTATTGGGCCATGGTATATATTATTGTTTTTCGAGTCTGAGTTATATTGTGAATGCATGTGGCTTTTATAACTGTTAAGCATTATTATGGTGTTATAGGATATGTATATAATGTTATTTGGGTTGTTGTTATATTGATTTTTGATGCTTAATATTTTGGAACTTTGTTTAAATATAGCAATATGTGTTATATATACTTCCAAAGATAAGGAAATGTGGTAACAAGTAAAATTGAACTCAATGATAAGCACATGATACATACGCCATTTTTCCTTCTTTTTTTTTTTTTTTTTTTTTTTTTTT
>JAJMDH010000095.1:0-30798 GCA_030573455.1 Hanseniaspora pseudoguilliermondii | reverse complement strand
TCTTTTTTTTTATGAATCGACGAAATAACAAAAAATGTTCTTAGCTTTTTGTGTCCTTAAACCCTATGAATTAAGCGACAAAAATAACTATGAAAAAAATAAATCGCTTAGCCATCCATGATTAATTTTAATACACTTTATCAACTAAGAAGATTTGAAAAAAAAAAAATTAAGCGATAAAATTATATCGAAAAAAAAAAATTAAATAAATAAGCTAAGTGTGTTGTCATTATATAAATGCAATTTGATTACTTTACATATGATTATATAATTGGTATAAAGTAACTTGCCAATTCAAGTCATTGCATAATGTAACAATGTTATGCTCTTTTATACTTATTGATAAATAAATAAATATCTCAACCAGTTTACACAACTGTTAGTATAACATATAGAAATGGCAATTTACAAAGAGATCACCTTACCTTCTGGTAAAACATACAGACAGCCAACCGGTTTATTCATCAACAACGAATTCAAGGAAAGCAAGACTGATAAAGTCATTCCTGTCACGTACCCGGCTACTAATGAAGTCGTTGCTGAAGTTGAAATAGCCGATGCCAAATTGGATGTCAACGAAGCTGTTGAAGCTGCTTACAATACCTTTTCCGTATGGACCAATGTTCCTGCTAGTACCAAGAGAAACTTATTTTTGAAACTAGCTGATCTTTGTGAAGAAAACATCCAGCTGTTGGCTGAAATTGAATCCTTGGATACTGGTAAGGCTGTTGATAACACCTCCATTCATGACATGGGGAGAGTTGTTGAGTGTATCAGATATTACGGTGGCTGGATTGACAAGAATGTTGGTGAATCCTTCATTCCATCATCCAAAAAAATATGCTACACCTACCACCAAGCCCTAGGTGTTGTTGGTTGTATAATCCCATTCAACTACCCATTGTCATTGATGGCTTGGAAATGGGCTGCCATTGCTGTTGGTAACACAACTGTTTTCAAAGCTGGTGATCAAACTCCTTTATCTATCTTGTTCTTTGCTTATCTAGTCCAAAAGGCTGGATTCCCAAAGGGTGTTTTCAATGTCATCAATGGTTATGGTATGGATGTTGGTGACGCACTAGTCAAACACCCAAAGATTGCTAAAATTGCATTCACCGGATCAACTGTAGCTGGTAAGATAATCCAAGCTAACTGTTCATCAGCATTGAAGGCATGTTCCATTGAGGCTGGTGGTAAATCTCCAATTGTTATCTATAAGGACTGTGACATGGAACAAGCCATCAAGTGGACTTGTGTTGGTATTTTTTCCAACACTGGTCAAGTTTGTTCAGGTACCTCCAGAGCATACATCGAGGATGAAATCTACGACGAGTTCCTAGCTAAGTTAAAGGAATATGTAGAGAAGACCTACATTGTTGGTGATCCATTCGATTCAAAGACTGTTGTTGGACCAGTTATCAATGAAATCCAATACAAAAAGGTTATCAACTACATTCAATCTGGTATTGATGATGGTTGTGATCTAATCACTGGTGGTATTGAAAAGCCAGCAGCTATTGCATCTGATAGCAGGCTACAGAAGGGTTGGTTTGTTCAACCAACTATATTCGGTGGTGTCAATGATGACATGAAGATTGTCAAGGAAGAGATATTTGGTCCTGTTTTAGCATGCAGAAAGTTCAGTGAAAGAGAAGACATTGTCAAGACTTGTAACAACTCTCCATTTGGTTTGGGTGCTGCTGTGTTCACACAAGACATCACCAAGGCCAACAAGTTTGCTAGAGACGTTCAAAGTGGTCAAGTGTGGATTAACTCCTCAAATGATGTTGATATGAATGTTCCATTCCATGGTGTTAAGGAATCTGGATTGGGCCATGAACTAGGATCCTATGGATTGAAGAACTTCACTGCTGTTAAGTCCATTCACTTGAACATTGATAACAAGTTGTAAGTAGACGAGATATATAACCTTCAAGCTAATAGATAACCCCACTAAGTTTATGTTGTTGTTTTTTCCTCATTTGTCATAGTGTCTTGTTAAATCCGTTTGTCATTTGCACATGTTTCATTTTTTGGGAATGAATTTGTCCTTCGCAGGCCATTGGAAAAAAATAAGGATTTTGTAGAATTTTTCTTTGGGAAACCAAGAACCTTATTAGGCACTTTTAATTTTTTTTTTTTAAAAATTATGATAATTTTTTTTTTTTGAAAATCAATTCCACAAACACAAAATACTCACCAAACAACTAGTTAGTTGAAAAGGCATACTTTATTCAAACTAACACTCTTCATCTTTTTTTCTTTTCAAGATTATTTATTTCTTGATTCTTTTAAGTGAATACATCTTTTCCTTAAATTTTGAAATCCTATTAAGCTTTTACATCCAAGAAGAAGCAGTTACCTTTAAAAAAAAAAAAAAAGGTCGAAACTGATAAGATAAAGAAGACAGGAATATCGATCAATTTGTGAATCAAAACGTCATATCCTTTTTTGTATACGCTTTTACTAATATATATAAACAACAAGAAATCATATCATGTGGGGAGAAGATAACAACATGAGCAATCTGAACCATATTGAAAACTATTCAAACAAAAACTTATATTTCCATCAGGATCAAGTAATTGACAATAATAATCAAAGTGGTGATGATAAACTAAATGAAGATGGACTAAAGAATGGAAAGACAAGAACTAGAATACCCAGGGAAGTTTTGGATGTTTTCTTACAAGAATTCAAAAAAAATATATCTCCTAGTTCAGAAGACAGGAAAAGAATTGCTGAGCAATGTAACATTGAAGAAAAAAAAGTTAGAATATGGTTCCAAAATAAAAGAGCCAAGCTGAAGAAGATCCAAAACAAAATGAACAACCAAAACTCAAATCAACAAAACATTTCATATAATCAGCAGCATGATCTAAGTGGGTACACAAATCAAATGGGCTACTTCAACAATGAAAATGTACATAATGAACAAGGCCAGTTCATGATGGATGACGAACTTGATATGGAAAACATTTTTGATAATGTTCCTTGGGGTTTGAATAAAAATTACCACTTTATAGACAGTAGTTCAGTTAGTGTTGGTGGATGGAAAAGAGTTAAGAATGGTCATTTACTTGACAAGGATAATGAAGAACATGGAGAGACATGCTCCAGGACCATGGAACTGGTTGAAAAATTATCGAATCTGTCACCAAAGTCAATTGATTCCATAATGGGAGATTCAACTGATTTGCTCTTGATCATATCAAACAAAAACAATGAAATCAACTACTTTTTCAGTGCGATAGCCGACGGAAAGAAAATTCTATTCAGAGTCTTCTTTCCCATTTACAGTGTTGTTAACTGCTCTATTTCAGTCAGTAAAGATGCAATTAACTCCAATGGCAGGGATAGTGAGGATGATGACGAATTGAGTCAATTGAGCTTGATGTTGAACCGACCACCTAAATTTGCTGTATACTTCACAGAAGGTGAGGATGGTGACAATCAATGGAACATATGTGATGATTTTTCAGAGGACAAGCAAGTTAGCATGTCATTCATAGGCTCTTATGAAATACCACATATCATAACAGGACTGGAGGACTCCTTAAAGAGAATGAACAGTTTGATCTTGGAGTACAATAGCAAAGTCGGTGTGATATATCATGTGCCATCCAACACCAGCATACAGAACACACAAGACAGCAATGCCATGCAATACAACCTACAGAATGATCAAATTAACTTGATGTCAAACCAAGGTCAAGGCAAACTGCTCCATGATCAATCCAACACCCAAAACCCACTTTTTTTCAACAAGGTATCGCATGTGCCTGATCCACTGAGTGACAACAACATTTTGAAGAAGAACATCATGTCACCATTTGCAACGCATTCTGAGGCTGCCTTTTCCCCAACTGCATCGAATGCAATGTCATTCCTTCAGTTTCCTGGAACACCAGGGTTTTTCAACGCCCCAAACGCCAACAATGCTGGAATGAACCAGCCCTTCAACACATTTAAAAACTTCTTGGAAAACCCGCCAGCAACCAATTCACTGAGTTTGCAAATGCTGGAAACAAATGGCAATGACGGGTCAATTAACCTAATGGATGAATCCGCTCAGCAAAACAACGAAAGAGACAATGACGACATGAAGAACTCTCTGTACATAGACAGCATGTTGGATTTGAGCTAATTAAACAGCAAATGAAAAAAAAATCAGCTATATATACAATAGTGAGTTAAAAAGCTTCTTTAATTTTTAATTTTAATTTCCACCTTTTTTTATATACTTGATCATGAAATCATTCGCTTGTGTATTCCGGCGGTACAGAAGGCGGCAAGAAACTCAGTGATATCTGTTCGTTGTTATCAGTGGCAGTGCTTTCGTTGGTTTGGTCGAAGTCAAAGTATGGCGCCGGAGGGAGCATATTCATGTTTCTGTTTCCGAGTGACTTTTTCCTGCTTGTGTACCTGTTGGTGCTGCCCGTTCTCTTTTTGCTGGCCTGCTTGTTCATATCCGAAGCCCCCAGAAGGCCGTTGCTTTCCTCGTCGATGGTGTACTCATCGCTTTCGTCGTCATAGAGGGAGTTGCAGTCGTCACCATCGTTGTAGGACTCAAAGTCATTTTCATCCTCGCTGTACCCCTCCTCAAGAATGAGATCATCCTTCGCATTGTTGTATGCGGGTGGAGGGAGCTTGTCCCCATTTGTGCTTCCGTAGCCCCATTTCTTGGAGTTTGCCTCTATGTAGACAAATCCTCTGCTGCCAAAGTTCACTTGCAGCTTGCATGGCATGTTGGCGCCTATGCATGGGTATAGGTACTTTGGTCTCCACTTTCTTATGTGTCCTATTTCGTGTTCCTTGATTTTCTTCCCATTTTTGGTGAAAAACACAGTTCCTGAACGGCACCTGTACCCAACCCCAATCATGTCGCCTTTCTTGAATGTTGGCAATGCTCCCACAAGCTCAGCTGATAGCTCAAACGAGGTGTTCAATCTCCGGTCCCCGTTGGAGTCATAGCTCACAGAGTGGTGGTGGCGCCCGGGTAGTCTGAAATCAGGATATGGCAACGTTGACAACCCTATTGAAATCATTTCCTTCTTGTTGAAAAAGTCGATCTCTGTGCAGTCAAATCTGTCGTTCAATTCAAGTATTTTACATTCATAGTAATACACCTTTTTCTTGTATGGGATGGGTAAGTTGGTGTACGTTGACACATCATACCCTGAGTTCTTAAACTGAATGTCTGTTTTATCTGTTATGATAACAGATCTGTTTAACAAGCCACTTGCGGTGTCTTCGGATGTGAATTCATTCAATGAAATCAAATTCGTTGGTGAAGATGAAGGCTCAACAAATTGCCAAGCACGGGCACCTTCCTCCTCAATAAACTGTAGTGTTTGGAAAGTCATGATGGGGTCCAGCGGACTTTCTTCAGTTGCTTCTTTGTTGATTACATAAGGGGGGTTGGTCTTTAGGAAATCTTCACCGTGTCTGTAGTAAAACTGCTCATCAATAGGCAAGCGGTTCATTTTCTCTATTATCTCACTGCTATCAAGAAAGTGGGCATCCAAAAACTTGTTGAGATCATATGAGTTGGGCTTGTTGGCACTTGTAAGATGGTTTTGTCCATAGGTATTCAAGTTGTCCGGATCATCAGAGTCCAAGCTTATGTAGGGAGATAAAAATCTTATGACTATATCCCTTATAAGACAGTATATTACAATCATGAATATCACAGCCAAAAAGATGATACCAGTCATTATGCACATGAACACGAAAAAGTCCACCAGGCCAATGTCCACATTGTCGTAGTTAGGGTTGTTTCCGCTGTGCTGACTATGGTCATATGGGTCTATATAAGCCATCTGTTAAATAAAGAGAGATCGGTATTGCTTTGGTGTCGTGATGAGTATATAGAGTTAATAGAATATGTGATGTCTACAAGTGAGTTGCTTATAGAAAGCACAAAACTTTTATAAATAGATTGGATGTGGCTTCTTGAGGGGAAAAAAAAAAGAACTAAGCGGGTGTGGGAAAACAGATAAAGGGAAGGGCTGGACATAATTTCATTAGCTTTCTGTAGAAGAAAAAACACACATAATCAGTGATATCCGAGATCTATGAATCATTCTCTTTTCTGTTAGTCAGCAAATGGCATATATATCCAAGCACTGACTACTCTTTATAATGAAAAAAGACATATAAACAGTGTATCATGACAAGCCACATCTGTAGCTAACCATTGGAAAATTCATATCTGTTATCTTTACAGTTGCGGGGAGAGACGTTTTTTGATTATATGCTTCTTTTATTGCTTTGGCAAAAAAAAATAAACAAGAAATGATCTAGTTAAAAAACGAATTACATAATTAGATATATCTTTCTAGCTTTCAGATATTAATCATGATGTATTTCACTCATCATGATATGTTCAAAGTATCTAAACAAAGAAATCTTATTGATTAAATCTTGCTCAAAGCTTGCTCAATATCATTGATTAAATCCTTAGCTGACTCACAACCTATACTAACTCTAATCAAGTTTCTGTCAATATAGGGATCAGTCAAGCATCTCAACTCAACCAATGATTCCACACCACCAAGAGAAGTGGCATGTTGGAAGTACTTAAGGTTGGTTATAAAGGTTTTACAGCTGTAGAAGTCCTTCAAGTAGAGAGAAAATACTGGTGTGGTGTGGTCCTCATTGAACAAATTGTCGATGAAAGATGTGTCTTGGTTTTTTTCTGCTAACTGCTTTCTTTGAGTGATGGCATGAGACACCTTGACTATATTACCATTGAACTTTTCCTTGTTGTCTTCGAGCCATTCAACAATTTTCCTAGCATTAGAGCTTTGTTTCTCAACTCTTAGTTCATATGATCTTAATGATCTCAAAAGCAAGAAACTCTCCAAGTTACCTATGTTTGTACCCAAGTAGATCCTATCATTTTTCAAGAAAGTGTCTATTTCAGAGCTTCTGGTGATTATGCAACCAGCTAACAAATCTGAATGGCCAGCATAGTATTTGGTTAAGGAATGTAAAATAAAATCAGGATCATAGTCCCAGTGGTTGTTTACTATTGGAGATGGTGCAAATGTGGCATCCCATACAACATATGCCTTCTTTGAATGAGCATAATCAATGTACTTCTTGATATCAACAACAGTCCCAAATGGGTTGACTGGGTTTTCAATGTGAACTAAATCACCCTCTTGCAAATGAGTGAAAATCTCATCAATGTTGTAAATCTTAGTTCCATGATTTCTTTCCCAAATTTTACAGATTGATTGGATCCCGTGGTAGCAGTCAGGTAAGAAGATTTGCTTAGGATTGATATAGTTAATTATACCATTGAATGCCCCTAAACCAGAGTTGTATATGGTAGTGTAACCATCAAAGATGCTGTTCAAGTTCTTTTCCAATCTGATGTTGTTTGGGTGAGATAGTCTACTGTAAACAAAGTCATGATTCAACAACTTCTCTTTTTCTTCAGGAGTTTGATCCGCCCATGGAATCCAGTCATCAGGATTAGATGAGTATCTAAAGGTTGTGGTGACGTTGATTGGAGGAGCAACATCATTCGCTATTCTGTCGTTTAAAACATCATCTGAGTGGATTAACAATGTGTTCAAATCCGCGTTGTTGTGATTTTCAGGCACATAATCGTTTTTGGTAATACCCATTCTGTAGTGATCTGTTTCCTTTTTATAATATAAGGTTGAGAGATTTGGATATGATTTTTTTTTTCTTTTTCTTATAATAACTCTCTTTACTTTAATAATAGTAATTGAAAGAATATGATACGTACTATGGTAAGATCTATATAGTAATAGATTCTTTAAGTAAAGACATAAAAAAGGTATATTAAACCCTCTTTATATATTGTGGAGTATATTAAGGTTTTAACTGAAGAGTTGACATTAAAAACTGTGTTATTTTTTATTAGCTATGGGGGTTTCTAAAGTTGAGGCATTTAACCGACAAGAAAACACTGTCATATAATTATTGTTTACTAATGGTCACATGACATGCTAATATTTGTTTACATTTTATTTTGTTAAATGCTTTTAACAATTAATTTTCTTTACCTTTAAATACCAAAAACAAATAACTCTTAATTTATATTGTTTAAAAAGTTGCTAATTGTAAAAACTTATTATGAAATTTAGCTAAAAAGCTATTATTTGTATATTTCTTTATCCGTTAATAAGCTGTAAAGTCTACAGAAAAACAAAATAATGGTAAATCCTTAAATCCTCTTTGTTTTTTTAACATGGGTAGCTACGCGCTCTGCCAGCAACCGTTCACAGTAGCAGAGATGATTTTTCAGAAAACCTTTTTAACATGTATACGTTTCTACTTTCAAACATTTGCCATCAGACCAAGCAACATAAAACATTAAACAAAAAATTATGAATACAAATTCAGATGAGCATCTGTATTTGCACAAAAATAGCAACTTTAAAAAACTATTCAAAGTCATATTCTTCGTTAAAGTCTTTTTCAACATAGTGCTTCCTCTTATAGTTTATGATTTCCCCTCAACAAAGGGCTACTTCCAACCTGATGAGTATTATCAGACTTTGAATGTCAGCTATTTGAAGTATATCAACAAGGCATATCCGGAAAATCTTACTTGGGAATGGAATAACAATCTTAGGTCATATCTATTCCCATTTATAATTGAGAATCTTGGGTACAGATTGTTTAACCAGGTCATTCCATACCTCATACAGACATATCTTTCCTTTGTGTCTGAGTTTTTGATATTTATAGGCATGTATTGGAATTCTGGATTCATATATGAATGTGTGCTATATGTGAATTATTTAAAAGATTACGCTCCTAAGGAATTTTATACATCATTTGGAATCACATACGGTCCTATATTTGCAATGTGCTTAATAAACTCATTCATTGATTACTATTCAATCTGCTTCTTTTACAAAATTTACTGCTTGTGCTGTGAAAATACAAATACTGAAAAACTGGACAAAGCTATTAGCAATAAGTTTATCAAATTGAGCTTTTTGTTGATCACATCTAACTTTTTCAATGTTTTTTTCCAAAATAGATTTTTTATCAATACTTTTGAAATGGGATTAAATGTAATTGGGCTCTATTTTTTTAACTGGGAAAACAACTTGATAAACTACAAATATTACACCATAAGCTTGACGTTTGGGTTTCTAAGTATTTGCCAAAGACCCACCAATGTTTTCATTTGGGGTACTATAGGACTTATTAAAGTTTTAACTGATTTTAAAAGAACTGCTTTGAACTTGAAATTTTACTTCACATTGCTCATTTCAATAATACTTTCATTGATAATCACTTTGGGCACAGATTTCTACTTTTATAAAAAAATAACATTTCCAATGTGGTCATTCATTCAATTCAATTACTCCAAAAATCTTTCCAAATTTTACGGCTCTTCGCCTTTTAACTTCCATTTTGTACAGAGTATTCCGATCTTATGTGGGTTGACTCTTCCTTTATATTTGATTTCATTGTCAAAGTTTTTCAAAAGTCCAAATGTTTTAAAGATAATCCACATAACTTTAATAATTAATACAACATTATTCAGTATAATAAACCACAAGGAATTCAGATTTTTATATCCTGCACAACCCTTATATTTGTGCTTATCAGCCATAGAGTACATGTCATTAATTGATGAAAAGAACAAATCAAGGCTGTCCAAACTATTAAAGTCAATACCTTCTTTTATACTACAAACCTTCTGCATTATTTCATTTTTTTCAGGGCTTTTGATAAGTTATTACAACGAGAAGGGAGTTGTTGAAGTATGTAATTATTTAAATGAAAATAACAGCGTGTATACAGGTGCAAGTTTTTTGATGCCTTGCCATTCCATTCCAGGTCTTACATACATGACTGAATATAAGAATAAAAAATGGGAACTGACATGTGAGCCACCGTTATTTTTATTAGATGAAGAAGACCCTGATATTGTTGAAAGATCATTGGAGAATTATCTGGATGAGAGTGATGTATTTTATTTGAATCCAAGAAAATGGATCTCGGAAAATATGTCTGATGATCCAAATGAAAGTCATAATTGGACCGACTGTATTGCTATGTTCCAAATATTAGGAGATGATATCTACGATGACATATTGAAGCCAAAAGGGTATATTCTTGAAAAGAAATGGTTTAATACGATCCAACATTGGGATCACAGAAGACAGGGCGATGTTCAATTATATTGTAAAAAGTTACTTTGATAGATAGAATAAGAAAAAAAAACATAAGAATACAAGTTATTTTTCAGTCTTTTATATACAAGATTTGCTTTTATTTATTTTTTATAAATTCCACATGTTGTCGCTAGGTTGCTTATTTTCCTCAAGTTCTATCAGTTTTTTATAATGGTCCTGAACTATTTTTATTTTTTCACCTCTAGTTTGTACAAATGATTCCATGAGTGGCTTCCATTGTGGTTTATGCGGTAATCTTTTCTGCATTAGATCCAAAACATTGTAACATCTATTTAAATCATTTTGGTTCATCGAAGCATCAAAGAGACCTACATAACAATGAAAGTCTTCTAAATGAACACCCAGTTCAAACCAATTAGAGGCCTTGGAAGCATCACCAAAATAGTTAAGCTCCAAGTTACCCAGGTGTTTAAATGATTCTTTGAAACCTTCAACTGATATTATTTGAAAACACTGCTTTGATAAAACAGGGTCATAAGTTGAGTAAATCAATCCCAGTAAATAATATGTAACAAGTTTCAAGGACATGTTGTTTTGATTTTTTATCAATGACTCCTTCAGAAATCTTTCACAATCATATATCTGGTTGTTTGACAGATACACTTTGGCTATGTTGTTATAAGTTCTTGCTATATCCAAAAAGTAAAAATGCTTTAAAAGAGGATTCATTGGTTCATATCTCTTCCTGCTGAAGAGACTGGTCAAAAGTGGTGGTGAAGCTTCATTGACTTTAGGTAGTATGGCACTTAGGTACTTTCCGTAATACTCCAAGCACTGATCATATTTCCTCAGCTGAAAGTTCAAATCACCTATATGTTTCAACGTAATTGGAAGCTCTTCTTTCAGCAGTGTTTTGAGATTATTCTGGGATTGCTTGATATCAATATCTCTTGCCTTGTTGGTCTTAATTTCATTCATCAATTTCTCAAAGGATTCAATACTCACGGCATCTTTGAACCCCTCTTCTATACATATCTTTAAGATTATTTCTTCAACCAAATGGAAGCTTTTATTGTACACCTTGTAAGTATCTTTGAACTGAATTAAAGCGTGCCTTAGCAGCATTAATTCCAAATATGTTACTGGGCTACCAAACTTGGTCTTATATGATTTCAAACCTTTTTGGGGAAGAAACATTTTTGTATAGAAAGTATTACCCATGGATGTGTGAGGCAAGCTGATTATAGTTTGAGATATTTTTTGACCAATGGATTCATTCACAGTATCATCCTTAGTGGTTTTGATAAGGCCGTTATTGCTCAAATGGTCAAAAAGCTTAGGTATGTTATAGTATATATCCTTGAAGACATCCTTGATATCTTTAAAACTCACCTCTGAGTCCATTGAAAAGAAAAGATGCTTGTAAAATTTATTTTTTAAAATTTGCTGATCTATTTTAGGCATTTCAAAAGACGAGCTGGATGCAAGCCTTTTCATGATCAGCCCACTGTTGATATTTTGATGACCAACAGCTAGCATCTTAGAGCTATTGTATATATTTCTAATGAGCATATGAGTGGGTATGGGGTTTTGAAAGAGTTGGTTATGTTTTTACAAGCATTGAAAAAATATACATATATTTTTCGTTTCATTCAAAAAAAAAAGAAAAAGAAAAATGCAAACGTTTCCCAAGAGCAATAATTATTAATTTTGTTAAATCATTAAATTTGCAAAAAAGCACTTCACCCCTACAAATACAAAAAGAAATAGCATACTGACTTAACCTTATGATAATTTCCTCAATCATTCTAATACATACTATCATCGTTCTTGAAGACCTATTCATTCATTAAAGCAACAAGATCCATGGGGTCTGATGGTCTTGGATACTCTCTTATATACTCGCTTTCTAAACATTGAATCACATTCCATCTACTCTTTGGAGACATTTCTAACATGTTGATCAATAAATCTAAAAAGTTGTCCGAAATAGCAACAAATCTTTTTCTCCATTCTTGTCTATTAGGTTTAGGATACATGTATAAATTAGTATTATAGTTGGGTAAAGCCTTGACGTGTGGCCAGTCTTTTTCAGTGGGCGTTCCCATGACTTTGAACATAAGGGTCAGTTGATCTGCATCGTCCTTACCCGGAAGATAAGGCACTCTAATCAGCAATTCAATGATGATCAACCCCAAAGACCATATGTCAATTTTGAAATCATAGTTTTTTGATCCTAGCAACAGCTCTGGTGCCTTGTACCATCTCGTCACCACATTGTTTGTCATGTTGCTGTGTGCATTTATACCACCGTCATCATAGATTCTGGCCAAACCAAAATCTGCTATTTTTATCATACCATCATTCCCTATAAGCAAGTTCGCTGGCTTCAAATCTCTATGCATTATTGAAAGTCTGTGCAAGTGGTTGACTCCTCTCAGCATCTGAAGCACTATGAGCTTCAGATCCATGGAGTTGAAGATAATTGTCTTTTTCTTTATCAACTTTTCCAAGTCCATAGGTAAAAACTCTAAGACCAGATTGATTGAGTTGGTTGTGTCTGTGTATACATCAAACAGCTTGATAATGTTATCATGCTGTCTCAACTCCTGTAAGTACTTGATTTCCCTTATGGCTGAAATATCTATTCCGGTAACATCTCCCTTGTCCACATCTTCTGACTGTTTTTTCATTAGATCCAGCTTTATTTCCTTGATAGCAACTTGGTCAGGTAAGACATCATTGATCTTGTTGGATGGCTTCTTCTTGCCTAAATAAACAATGGCAAATGTACCTTCACCAAGTTTCTTCTCTTTAGTGTAGTATTCTCCAGTATCCATGAGGTGTATGGGCTTTTATACGTATTTACACTTTCAAAATGGCCTATAAATTAAGAAACTGTAGTGCCTTTACCTGTGTGAAAAAAAAAAAAATAGAAATATACAGAATAGATTGAAATATTTGAAAAAAGTGCACTCGGACATAAGAGTTGATGATGAAGAACTCCAATGAAAGGATTTTTTTTAAAAAAAACTTGAAAAAAAAGAAAAGCATAGACTCATAATGATTGATTATTTTCAGCACCCAACAAGAAATATATAAAGCAATGAGATTCTTGCTTAGAAGCTTTAGGGCTATAAACACAATCAGATACAACCACACTATAGCTTATTCAATACCACAGAAAATTGTAGGTGCTGCTCAGGAAATATCTAACAACCTTAACAAGGCTGATAGAATCACAAAAAATGTCAATGTTGCTGAATTAAAGAATGAACAGAAATTTGTATCTCTATACAACAAGTATCTAAAGTTGGTTGATGAAAGAGAAGAGTTGATGGGAATGATAGAATTAGAGAAGTCAGAAAATGGCATGTCGGATGCGAATGAATTTTTAAATGACTGCGAAACTGAACTCGATGAATACAATGACAAACTCAAGGATATGAAACATGAAATAGAAATTCAATACTTGTTGTTGAAAAAGTTTATATCAGAGAGTGAATTGATTGAGAACCTTTCCGATGGCTGCATTCTTGAAGTAAGGCCAGGTGTGGGTGGTTCTGAGTCCAATATCTTTGCGAAGGACTTATTTTCAATGTACTTAAGATTGTGTCAAGTCAAGAAATGGAACTACGAGATCATGAACGTTGTTAATGATGATTCAGGTGTGGGCATAAATGAAGCTATTTTAGAAATAAAGCCTGGATTTGATGATGGGGAAGCTTCAGATAACATGTTTGATGAGAACAAATGTTACAGTTACTTGCAGTTTGAAACTGGTGTTCACAGAGTCCAGAGAATTCCTTTGACCGAGAGCAAAGGTAGAGTGCACACATCCACCGCATCTGTCTTGGTTTTGCCAATGTCCGAAAAGGTTAATGAGGACACCAAGAAGGAAATAGATGAGTTGAAGAAATCCAAAGATGTTAGAATCGAAGTTATGAGAGCTTCAGGAAAAGGTGGTCAACACGTCAACACAACTAACTCTGCGGTTAGACTGACCCATGAACCTACTGGGATTTCAGTTTATATTCAATCTGAAAGACAACAACACAGAAATAAGGAAAAAGCCTTTCAAGTGTTACAGACCAGAATGAAAAACAAAAGAGAAGAAGAGGAGCGAAGCGAAAATTTGAATATGAGAAAATCCAAAGTAAGCAGTGTTGATAGATCTTTCAAAATCAGAACATACAACTATCCAACAAACAACATATACGATCATAGACTGCAAGAGTTCAAGTGGCAATGCTCTGTTTTGGAGAAGTTCATGAAAGTTTCTGCTGAAAACAAATGGGATGAGCTTGTGAATAATTTGTACAAAGAGAATCATAGTAAGTTGATGAAGGAAGTATTGGAAAACTGATTAAGATTCAGCTTGGTATGTTGTAAATAGAAAAATTGTTATGTATATAGATGTATTCAAGAAAATTACTTTAGGAATGATCCCTTTTTTGCTATCTTGATAAATTATTCAAAAAATCTTTGGACAAATGTGCATAATAGTATGTTGAATAATGACAATGCTTCAATGATAATATATTATTGAAATTTATTCATCACTAGGTGTATGCATTAATGACTTCCTTAATTTCATTTTCATTCAAAAAGTTGAACTTTCTATTATTTATATCAACGTCATTATGAATGCTTTCAATCAACATCAAGTAATCCATAAATTTATTATACTCTATTATCTCTTCAAAATAGCATAAAGAACGTACATGTAATTTCAACTTTTCAATCATTTCCTTGTCAATTTTTCCATTTAAAACAATATTATTTAATATCTTTTTCAAAATAAGCGATGTATTGATGTAAACAATCTTGAAGTAGTAACATGTCAGCAAATTGTTATTAGCCAAAACCTTACCTATAGATTCCATTGTGGACTTGTTATTTTTCAAAAAGTCACTCCATGCATTATCATCACCATAATTTTGAATGCAATACGCTATTTCTCTATTGATGTTTGCCTTCAAAAATGCTACTACATTATTGTTGAAAAATCTTATTATCAGCTTCTTATACTCTATCAGTTCACCTTCTAACAAGCTTATCGTGTCATCATCATTATTCAACTTTTTAAAGTCTTTGTTTATATTGATCACAATTTGGTCTTTGGTTAAAGTTAGAAGATAATCATATATTACAATTATGTTTTTCAGTAAGGCAATACTATCGTTGCTTTGATTAACAGTTATATTTTGTCTGTATCTGAAAATCAAGTTCAATATGATTTTCTGGAAAATTTTGAGTTGATATTTTAGAATTAATGTGTTATCATTTTTCAGTAAAAGAAAAGAGTTGAAGTACTTCAGCAATTTCGTCAAGTATGTAATGAGGTCATTGCCAGATTCAACATTGTAGAAATAGTCATTATCAAAGTTCTTAAGGTAATTATCATTGATAAGTACAATTTCAAAGTTGATCCATTTGTTGATGACATCAAAGTCAATTTCATTTACCAAATTTACTCTAATACTGTATTCATTATTGAAATATAGATCCAAGTCAACAATATCCATGACATGTTCCTGACTGATATTTATTAACTTTTTTTTACAGATATTGATGATTCCATATATGAAACTCTCAATGAAAAGATCGGTATTGTAATTTTTCAATCCAAGAGTCACTAAGTACAAATATTTAGGCAAGTTGTTGTAAATGTACTCTTTGATGTATTTTATTGTAGCTGGTATATCATTGTTTTTTGTGAAGAGGTATGTGTATTTTATTTTGAATGATTTGATAAAACAGTCTATGGAATTAAAGTTGACAACATTGTTAAGCTCTTTAAGTTTCTCTATTAACTCTGAAGTTAATTTGAATTTGTTTGTATCCCACTTTATTTTATTCAATACATCTGTGTATTGATCATTTAACTCATCATTCATTTTATGTAGCTACGTGTTTCTTTGAGTATTTTATTTTTGTTACAAATTTGTTGTTTTTCTAACCAGTTAAAAACTAAGACTCTATTTTTGTAAAAAAGAAAAGGACAATTCTTGGTCTATTATGAATATGGATAAACTTTGTTGACAGTGGTTCCCTTTATAAATATGTTTTTGATGATCCACATAACGTATCATTATGTATTTTTCCCCCTTCAGTGAAGCCTGTGCAGAGCAAAACAATGTGAGTTAAAAATTTTTGACATTGCGCATTTTAATACGAGGCACGTGTAAATATACATAGTAAGTCACCAATGAACAGAGTAAATATTCAAACAGTGTTATCAAAGATGATCATCATTGAACATTACTATTATCAAAACAGAAAATTGACTATTGCCTAAGTCTGGTATAGGCAATGTAAATTCTTATTTTTCATGGATGTTATGTACTATACTAATTGTACTTTTTAGAAGATTTAATTAAAACTCAAAAAAAAAAAAAATAAATAAAAAAAGCGGTGTGAGAGTGAAAGGTTTAATCAAAATACAAAAAATACCAGTAATGGGATTAACGTAAACTATCATCTAAGTCATCATTTATAACCGTGTCATTAGCATTAGACATATAATTAAATAAAATAAAAAATCACAGTATTGCATGTGTATTTAATATTCAATCAATATAAATCACCAATAAAAAAAATATAAAACATATCATAAATCAAAAAAAAAAAAAAAAAAACCAAAAAGTGAATCATGAAAATGCTCGTTTCTATCAGAATTTTGTCTATTTTCATTGGCTTATTTAATTTTATCAAGGGTAATGAAAAAGTTAAGATCTTAAACAAAATTGATCACAGCTTTTCATTTCCTCTTAAGTTATCTGATACCACCACATCTCTTTGTGTAAATCTTACAGACAATTATTTATCTAACCAATTGTATGGTATTTACTTTGACCTCATAATCAGCAATGAATTATTTGATACAAATAACAAGCTACGGTACAAGCATAACATAAATAAGCAAAAAGGTCAATATATGAGTCTCAATCTGTCATTAAATACGGGAAATAAAAGTATATTGTTATACAACAATGAAAAAATAAATCAAAACAGAGTGAAATATTTCTCATCAGTGATGATTAGCAATACCAATTTATCATTATGCTTGGATTTAAACACTTACTTAAAAAATTACGCTTGGAATTATAGATCATTTAATAAAATTATCAGTGTTGACAGTATAACAGTATTTCCTTTAAAGAAAACTGATAATAAACTTGATAATGAAAACTCCGTTCAAGGTCACCATTATAATGTTTTGATGAAATTCTTTTTAGAAAACATGGATGTGTTCAATTATAAAAGTGAAATATCATTGCTTCTTACCAGTGAATTCTCAAAGAGAAACTATAATGAAAACACACTAGATTGGCTAAGCTACAACTTTATACTTACAACATTAGTATATGGAGCATTACAAATTATAATTTTGTTTCTTTGTTACAAAAAAGTGATATTATGAAGTCTGATTTCAAGTTTAAAAAAAAACAATAATTTAAGACCTATACTGTAAACCATCAACAATGATACCACATAACATTCTTCATTTCTAACAAAAAAAAAAAAGTATAAATAATAACTAAACTTATCTCATATTTTTAATTTCACTGGAATATATAAATTTGATTAAGTTTCCTTTTCGCTAAAAAAAAAAGCTGATCATTGCTCAATGTTGATGTGAACAGCTTTGACATTGGTGTAGTCCAACAAGGTGTAGTAACCGTTATCTCTTGATCCATTACCACTTTGCTTGATTCCACCAAATGGAGTGTGTGAGTCTGTGTCGTTTGAAGAATTGACCCAAACAATACCAGCTTCAATGTCTTTAGAGAATTTAATAGCAGTTTGTAAGTTGTTAGTGAAACAGCCGGAACCCAAACCATAGTCATTGTCATTACATTTTTCAATGACTTCGTCATAAGTTTCAAATTCAGCAATTGCCATTACAGGTCCAAAAATTTCCTCCTTGTTAATGGTATGCTTGGCAGTTAAGCCTTTAAAAATAGTAGGTTGAACGTAATAACCATTTTTCAATTTATCGTTTTTCAAGATACTTTCAGGTTTTTCAGTACCACCTAGAATTAGTTCCAAACCCTCTTGTAAGGAGACATCAATGTATGCAATTACTTTTTTGTATTGCTTTTGAGAAATCAGTGGACCAAGAACGGACTTATCATCGAATGGATCACCTACAGGGTACTTTTCCTTAACATGTTCAATGAGCTTTTCGTAAAACTTTTCAGCAATGTTCTTATGTACGTAGACTTTGGAAGTACCAGAACAAATTTGACCAGAGTTAGTGAAAATACCCAGAGCACACCATTCAATGGCCTTTTCAAGGTTACAATCCTCAAAAACAACCATTGGAGATTTACCACCACATTCTAGAGACAAAGCCTTCAAATTGGTGCTTGCTTGTTGTTGAATGATCTTACCCACTGCAGTGGAACCAGTGAATGCAATTTTGGCAATGTCATGTGACAAACTCATTTTCTCACCGATATTAGGACCCTTACCTAGCAAGACTTGGAATACACCCTTTGGGAAACCAGCAGCCTTCAAGTATTGGGCAAAGACAAGGATGGATAATGGAGTTTGATCAGCAGGCTTGAAAATAGCACAGTTACCAACAGCAACACTGGCAAACTTGTTGGCCATCATGGTCAATGGATAATTAAATGGAATGATGCAACCGACAATACCAAGTGGTTGATGATAAGTCAATTTCAAATTGTCCTTGTCTGGAATGTATGTGGAACCTTGAAGCTTATCAATCCAACCAGCAAAGTACTTAAGAACCTCAACCAGCTCTTCAATATCGTAGACGGAGTTATTCTTGACAGGTTTACCAGAGGTGTAGGATTCAATTTCAGCAATGATTTCCTTATCCTTTTCAATTAACTCAGCAAGTTTCAAAAACAAGTCTCTTTTCTCACCTTGTGAGACATCTTTCCAAGTTTTGTAAGCTTCTTTGGCATTGGCAACTGCGGTATTGAAATCATCCTCATTGACTTCATATACATCGACAACCTTTTCGCCAGTGGATGGGTTGTAAACTGGAATAGAGTTGTCCTCAGATATAGGTTGATTGCTCAATGAAGAAGGAACAAATTCATTGTTGATGAATGATGCTATAGGTTGAGTGTAAATCTTGCCTGAAGGTAACTTAATTTCGATTTCTGTTTTGGACATTTTTTAGTGGATGATATGTTTTCTGGTTTATACCTTTGAGGTTATATTTTATGATGGTGATTTACGTTATATCTTAATATTTTTAAAATTAGATGAGAAAGAAAAATTCAGTGTCAGCACCTTATTAAGTAATGTTTATATATGCAAAGGAAAATCAACACCATTGATATGATTAGAGAATGTGTCCCTTTATTTTGCATTTATTCAGGGGTCGGCTTTTTTTTAATGCACAATTAATGCCAAAATTGTGGTTCTGTAAGCGAAAATGCGTATTTTGTCGCTTAATAATTAGTAATTATTATAAAGAAAAAAAACCAGTGGATGCGATAAGGAAAGTACGGCGGATATGCATACGTTTTTACAATGATTATGCAAACATTGCCATTGGAGTAAAGTTTACGTTGTTAATCTCCATGTCTTGAGTGGAAGACTTCATAGGCTGTTGTAGATCTCTATTGGACATTTAAAATAAAAGTTATAATGTATATTGATTCTTGGTTTTGATATATGACAAACAATGTTATACATCTAGTTCATTTGATGTTCATATTATTGAAGGCTTCTTTATTTTTTACGATTTTCTAACTCCAGTACTGGTGAATTCTATCCCACTTCATTTTGGTGAGTCTTTTTTCTAATCAACATGAAAAAATAATCTTTCCTACTGCACACGTATTATTTTACTCTAAAGGACCCGTTACTGCTGGTTTTACCTTAACTCACGTCCAACTATATCCGGAGTTTCTGATAAACATTCAACAGACTCTTCTAGCTGTTATACTGTGTAAGTTCAACCTAGATATCACATCTCACACAAAAAACTTGATATCAGTTTTCTTTTTATATACACTTTCTTCAATCACATCCCAAAAGGGAAATCGATTCTCCAATAAATATTCCCGACAATCCAAAGAGTTTTTGAAATTTATTTGTTTATTATTTTTTTTTTTAATTTGATAAATCATTGAAAAATTCAATGGAAGATAATTATCAATGGGATTAACCGTATGCAACCGTTATTTACATACTTAAAAAGATACAAATAGACAATATATTTTATGACAGACAATATTCATCATGATATTGTTCCTCAGTTGATGCCTACAGCTTGTACAAACTGTAAAAGAAAAAAGCTCAAATGCTCTCAGACTGATCCCTGTACCAGTTGTGTAAACAAAAAAATACCATGTACTTTTGATCTTACTCAAAGCTTCATTACTTTTGGCATAAAGAGGGACTATAAAAAAATTCTCAAAGGCTGTAATCAGTGTCTTTCAAAGATGTACTCCTCCAAGAATTGGTCTTGTGATTTATTAATGCCGTGCTTCCATTGCCTAGAAAATGGGTTTGATTGCCAATATGACAAGTATCTAGACAAAGTCAACTTATACGAAAGATTTTCTTTAAATTCAGATGATGAAGCTGAAAACCCTTTGTCTTTAAAAGAGAAACTTTTGAAAACTTATATTTTAAACAATTACATAAATTCAGATAAGGAAGTAGACGAAAAATTTCTTGAAATCATCAGCGAAAATGAAATCTTTTTACAGAAAAGATTGTTGGATGAAGAAAATGATAATTCAAACGAAGATTTTGAAATTTTACAATTATTTCAAGACTACTCTTATTGGATAATGAAGAGAGCATTTTTCCAGGGTATCATTCTTCCCAATAAAGGGTATTTGAAATCTATTACCATTAACCAACAATTTAATTACGACTCAGATGAAATATTTGATATGTTCGATTTTTATACCATGAAGGTGGTTATCACATATGCTACTGAAAATCTAGGATTCTTGTTTTTGGGTTTATTTTATGATCCCATAAATCAAATTATAACGAAGCCAGACGTTTTAAGTAGCATTTTCTCAGAAAATGGCTCCATAGAAACATTAGATTCAATTTTGGATGAATTAATTATAAGATCTGTTTGCTTATTAAGCATTTATTACATGTGTGATTCAACTTTTTATCAGCTAACCGAAATATCCAGTATGAAAAAGGAAAGTTACTATAAACAATTAATTACAAAGATAATTCACATTTTTAATAAAATCCAGCATTTTGAAGATATAAGAATTATTCAAACCGTATTGATTTTGGCTCAAACTGATCTACATCTCAAATGGCCAAAAAAATTCAGCTGGATGATGAATGTTTGTATCAATATGTTAAAGGTCTTGAATCTGGATAGGTCCATTAGATCTTTCAAAGAAGATTATTCAGTTTTGAAATACATCCAAGTTCAAAGAAACATTTATTTTAAAGTTGTCTACATTTCCTGCTTATACCAGAATCAGTTACAAACCTCCAATTTTGGTATAATTCAGGAAAGACATGTTTATGATTTTAGAAGAATGCATTTGACCAATGACATCACAGAGAACAACAACCTGTCCTTTGAAAACCTGCAATACAAAACCGGTCTTTTCTTGAAAGAGTTTCATGACAGAGAAATGTTGATGCATGGTCACGGAATTGCTAAACATTACTCCTATACAAGTGAAAAACTGGCCACATTTAAAGTTGACAATGTAAACAGCTTTATAAATAAACTCGATTTTGATAACTTATCCACATCAAATCTAGCTGAATACATTTTCATAAACATTGAATACTACTTCTTGAACTTTAAATTAGCTAAGTATAAATTTGTCAACAGTGATAAAACAGATTTATCAGCAACAGTGGCGGAAATAAAGAATCTCTTCTTAACATCTGAGCTGTATGTTGAAAGTCTTTTAGACGCCACTTCGGAAAAGGCTATAGAATTCAAACTCTATAAATACCCAAGTATACTAATATCCCTTAGTGAAGTCATATCGTTTCATGCTTTGTATAAGATATTCAACCGAAGTGAGAGAAATTTGAAGATTTACAATAGCTTAGTTGATTTGTTAGCAGTGATCATAAATATTGAAATGGATAAATATGCGGACATTTACGATGAGGACACAGATCATCTTGGCGAAGAAGTTTCGGATCAGATCTTGGAAAAAAATGATTTTATCAGGAAGCTTATTTTATTAAACACCTTACTAGATCGACTAAACACGATCCAAACATTTTTTGATAAAAAGGAACTGATAAACAAAGGCATCACAGAAAACTTGCCTTTTTTGATTTTGAGAGAAGATATACTCACTATTAGCTCAAACTTTGAAGAGAGGATTCCAAATTTAGTTCCTGGAATGAGTACTACGGTTAGAAATGATTTGCATTCATACAGTTTAAAATTGGACTCTAAAAACAAAATCGATATTATAACAACATTCAGAGAGAATTTGTACACCATCTTAGCATCTTTCAAAGATTTTATATAAACCAGGTAATGTAGCTATTTCATTAATGTCAGGAAGAAGATCTTTTGTAGGAAGGAAGATCTTGCTTTTCAATATAGGAAAGACAACATTCTCCAAAATGGTATTTAAATCTGCAATCTGATCTTCTAAGTCATCTGTTAGCATGGGTGGTACATACCATAATGCGATTTGCTTCAATATTCCTTGTAAACAAATTTGTTCACCCTCATAATTAACTCTCTTTGCTAATCTATAAATCAATAAAGGCAGCTTTTCTTTACTGGGTGTATATTCTTGGATAATCATAGGTAGTGTACGAACAACCAAATCACCATCTGTGCTTTCAAATTCAATACCAAAGTAGTCATTGAACATATCTTTCATATCCTCGAGTGTGCTTATAATACCCTGCACTTCTTCATGCTCAGTTATTTCAATTTTTGATAGTAATTTTTTGACTGTGACTGCTTCAGAACTGGATATCTTGTACACACCAAAGGCCCCTATATTTCTCAAGGCCAATTGATAAAACATGACATTACATATACTTCCGTAATCTAACATGTAAAGCCCCAAATCACATTGCATGGCACATATTCTTTTTTCAGCATCAATGATACCGACAAATTTACAATTAGAGAAGAACTTAATCAGCTCTGGATATGCTAAGTTGTCAATCTCCAGCTTCAGATTTTTAACAGATTCCAAACTTTGACATTCGTTTGAACTGATTGACTGCACTGAGTCCTCGGAAAGAATACTACCCGTACTTGATGTGTTTAAAGTCGTATACCTCAGTGGCTTGAATGACAAATTGGTTTGGGAGGCATCTACTCTTACCAACTTAGACTCGTTTCTGTACTCAGTGGGTAAATTTCCTTGATGTGGTACATATTCCTCTGTTTTTGATCTGTACTTGAACGAGTCTGTTATCAAGTTGGTCTGAGGCTGAAATGGCTGTGTTAATTTGGTGTTGTCCTGAAATGTTCTCGATACATCTTGTGATTGCAGGATACTTCTAATTTTGCTGCATATGAGTTCACATATTTCTTCATCATTAATGAAATATACTTCTTTTTTTGTAGGATGAACATTAACATCCACATTTTCTGGCTTGATAAATAAGGACAGATATACAAAAGGGCTGGAAGCTGTTTTCGGTAAAAACGCATTATAAGTTTGAATGATATTCTTTCTCAGGATTTCACAATCAATAAGTCTATTATTGATAAAGAATACCATCATATTGTTTGTACTGGAGGAGGTTTTCTTGAACTGAGTGGATTCATTGCAGTATGACAGATTGGTGATAATCCCCTCGCATTTTACCAAGCCTAGATCTTCATCATTGACATTTTCAAGGTTTATTAAGAATTTGGAAATTGATGAATTGATTAGTAGTCGTATTCTGTCATCTAATGTACTGTTCTCTTTACATGAGTATAGCATCTTATTATCTTCTAGTCTTTTCAAGGAAAAAGAGATCCCCTGATTGTTAATTGCATACTTGCTTATGCAATCAACAATTTTCTTCAACTCTTGCTTTGTATAATTCAAAGATTTAAGTCTGCTTGGAACGTTATAAAACAAATCATTGATCACAAAAGTCGTTCCTTGATTAGCAGCTTGTGGCTTTTGATTAACCACATCTCCATTTAAGTTGTATTCAACCTCATATGCTATAACATCATCCTTGTACTTAGATATCACCTTCAGATTTGATATTGTACATATACTACTCAAGGCTTCACCCCTAAAACCAAATGTAGCAATACTCTTCAGGTCATCATATGTGTTGATTTTGGAGGTGCAGAATCTTTTACACAGAAGCGGAAAGTTACTTTTTTCAATCCCAGTACCATTATCTTGGATTTTTATCATTTTAAACCCATTGTTCTGAATGAAAAGATCTATTTTTGTTGCTCCTGCATCAATACTATTTTCGATGAGTTCTTTTATACAGTTGATGGGAGATATGATGATTTCACCTGCAGCAATCTTGTTAACAGTTTCCCTGTCCAACTGTCTTATGATACCTGACATAGTTGTGACTTTTATTTATCTATCTTTTTGAAAAAAATTTGCTGGTTAGTGATAAATATTTATCGATTAATCAGCAAGTAGAGTTTGATGATAAGGTGAGTGACTGTGAATTCAGAGTCTTAGAAAGATTGAATAAAGCCTGACGCGTGAGTGAATCCAACAAAAATGAAGCTAAGGAAAAAAAAGTGAAAAATGATGTGAGGACATATATTGAGGAAAACGCCTGCAAAAAAAAAAAAAAAAACAGGAAGCCACAACGTCTTATATGAATCAATAAGTTTAAGGCAACCCATAGAAAAAAGAAAACAGAGTATCATTGCTAGAATTATATAGTCTACTTGCAGAAACAGAAAATATGGGAGTCGCTTCAGATAATCACGGAGAGAGTAAGAACCTTGTGGATAAAGCTAAATCTAGATATACCTTGAACAGGCATTTCTCTGATACAGTTAATGAGCTTAAAAATTTGAGAAATGATATTATCATAGATGATGATACTACAAAGAATGGAGAATCAAGTAATAACACATCCAATGCCAACATCAAGTCGTCTCTGGTGAAAATGGATAAACTAGAGGACGTGTCCAGAAGGTTTCAGGATAAGATGAATACAGGAAAGAAAACAGCAAGAACAGGGTTGGGTGCCAAAAGTGAATTTTTCAGAGAAGAAGCTACCACTTTCAACAAGATAGTCAAAGATTTCAATGCTGAAATGACACAGTTCAGTCACGGAACCATCAATGAACAATATAAACCAACTATACTGTTGAATGACATGGTCAAGTTCATGGCAAATTTCAATGATAGTAAAGTCAGGCAAGACGAAACAACGAATAAACTGAGCATTAAGGAAAACTTGAAGGTTGAGCAGTCTTCTATGTTGATGAGATTTGGCTCCTTTTATAGATCATGGACCAAAAAAGCAGTCATGAATGTACATCTGTCTCAAGTGTCAAAACTTTCTTTGAAAACGAAGAAGAAAAGTGAAGTTAAGCCTAAACAACAAATAAGCAAGACAGTTACACGTGCAAAGGAGATTTCCAAAGAAGATTTGGTCAATACAGAGGAGGAAACATCACACAGAATCCAGCACATTAGCCGGATATTGTCGAAATATAAAGGAGAACCACTAAATCTATATAGAATCTGTCTGGATCCAACGTCTTATGCAAAGACAGTGGAGAATTTGTTTCATGTATCGTTTTTGGTTAAGTCCGGCTTCATGGAGATGTTTGAAGGTGAAGACGGGTTTCCCTATTTGGTACTGCTGGATGACGATAAGAAACACGAACTGAAAAAATCCAAGAAGAGCCTAACACATGTTACTGTATCAATGAGCATAGACACTTACACCAAGCTGGTGGGGTATTTTGAGATTGACAAACCATTTTTAGAGGACTGATTATCGGATATATACGTGAACTTTAAAATTTTTTTTTGAGCTCAGATTTTGTTTGGGCAGTAGTAAAAAAAAATTTTTAAATTTTATTTCTACACATATTTTTCTAAATTGGTCTTCAGATACATTATTAAACACCAAAAAAGAAAGGTGGAATAACCATAACACCAGACATATTTATAGAAAGGTGAACGGATTGAATTAACAAAGAATCTATAGTTTATATACTTGTGGACATCGTTAATTATTAATTTTATTCTATAGCAATAATGCATCTGTAGTAACCCATAGCATTATAATCCAAAAAAAAAAAAAAATAAAATCGAAATTTACATAAAACTACAAGAAAATTTATAAAAAAGAAAACATATCATGAAGGAAAATGAAAGTATTGATGAAAGACTTCCATTGTGGAATTATATGATTGCTGGTGGTATAGGAGGGGTAATTGCTGATTTCCTCATGCATCCACTGGACACGATGAAAACTAGACAACAAGCAAGCTTGGATACTATGAAAACGTTAGATATAAAGCTGAGGAATCTGCATCCTATAGAGATACTAAAATTGGAAGGTATACGAAAAGGTTGGTACTCTGGATTGTCATCAGCCATGCTGGGATCGCTACCGTCTGCAGCTTTATTTTTCTCCACTTACGAGTTCTTAAAAACAGAGATGATTGTTAACAGAGGCATGAATGAAACATTTACATACTTTTTTGCTGGGCTAGCAGGAGATCTTGTGAGCTCAGTGGTATACGTGCCTAGTGAAGTCTTAAAAACTAGACTACAGCTTCAAGGTAAATTGAATGCATCACTGTTTGGGTACACTTCTTTGAGAGATGCTATCTATAAAATGAACAAATACGAGGGTAAGTCTGCATTTTATCATGGATACAGTGCTACTTTAATGAGAGACTTACCATTCAGTGCCATCCAATTTGCACTTTACGAGAAGTTTAGACAGCTGACATGTCACATCACCAATAAGACTAACGATGAGCTGAACGCCGGAGAAGAATTGGCTATAGGTGCATTAGCAGGTGGTATTTCTGGTGCTACAACCACACCTTTGGATGTGGTGAAAACTAGACTACAAACGAACATGTCTCAAGTAATTATTCAGAATGACACCACTGGAAAATCAGTTGATACACCTCAACCATCAAACCAGAATGTTTACTCTATATTGAAAAACTTCTACCAAAGGGAGGGTATGATGAAAATGTTTGGTGGAATTGGTCCGAGAGTCATGTGGTCTTCAGTTCAAAGTAGTATAATGCTGTACATATACCAGACCATTTTGAAACACATGCACGGCGAACATGTGATTGTAAATAATAAAAAGATTGAGTGTTAATGCATTTGAGTATTAATATCAAGCATTCCTTTATAGACGTTATTAATGCTGTTTTTGGTGGAATGTTGTTGATGAAATAATCAGTAATTTTTTAGAATATTAGAGTGCCCAGAATTTGGGCTTATCAAGAGTAAGAAACAGAGGATCATTATAAAAGAGATAATTAGTAAGAACAGTGATACTGGTTACAAAATGAAGTTACAAAATTGCCGTTAATCAATGATAGAGGAAATTCGGACAGTACTTTATTTTTAGATGTAATAGCTATGCAATATACATTTAGGCATTGGTAACAAAACTAGTAGACATGGGTGAAGAGAGTTGCATTCTGATATTATATTGCTCTTTGTAAACACTAATACGCTGTTATTTTTTATTTTTTACATACTCTTCTCAACACATTGATCATAATGCTAATCATCGTATATATAGAAACATGAGCCCTCCATATTCAACAACTGACTTATATGAAGTGATAATTTCAACAAATGAAACGTGATGTAAACGTTTTGTTTTGTCCTTTTTTTTTCCCCTCCCGCTCTGGTTCGTATCAATACTTTCTCCAGCTCCACTTTTTATACCAGGGGGTTCACAATATATATATTTTTTGTATCATTAGGATTATCGACTACACTCACATTTCAACAACACCAAAACCAAAAAAATACAGAACTTAGGTTGATACTTTGATTACAGAACAGTATCTTAAAATAATTGGCTTTTTGTGATGCAATATTTTGGCAAAGCTTTGGGTTCAGTCACAAAATCATGGTCCTCAATCAACCCGGCCACTCTATCAGGTGCAGTCGATGTCATAGTGGTTGAACATCCTGATGGTGAACTATCATGCTCTCCTTTTCATGTAAGGTTTGGAAAGTTCCAAGTTCTAAAGCCTGCAAAGAAGAAAGTTGATGTTTATGTTAATGGGCAAGAAACAACCATTCCAATGAAATTGAATGAATACGGAGAAGCTCAATTCGTGTTTGAGTTTTTGGGAGACAATAATGGCCTTCCTGCTGACATTTTTGCTGCCTCTCCTGTTACAAGTGTAGCAAACTCACCTGTTATGAAGCCTGATACAAATGTGGAGGAACCTGATTTCTTGGACATAAACCACCCATATCTGGAAAATGAGAAAGGCCAAGGAACAAACAACCTCGAGGCAGAAAATAACTCAACCAATAGCTCTCCACAGTCTCCCCGTTTTAAGCCTATTGAAGAGAAACTGGCTAAAATTAAAATTCCTACAAAAGTTGATAATTTCACTGGTGACTTGCTGTTAGATATTGAAGGTTACAAGTCAAACAAACATAAGATCCATGACTCAGATGAATTGGTGCAGCAGATTCTAAAAGAAGAATTTGGTGAAGATATGCTAGACAAAATTTTGGAAAAGGATAGCAACGGAAACATTAGAATAATCAACGTATATGATGATAATCACGATATTACTTCTTCAAATGGGGAATCCAAACTGGATGGGAACATATCTGTGGATAATGGGTCAGATAATAAATCTGATCTATATGAAAATTCACAAAGTGTTTATGATCCAGGCTCTCCAAAATCTATCAACAGTGATTCAACATTTAATAGCATCGACACTTCTACAGCAACTAACATCATGGGGAATAACGCCTCAACATCAAGTGTTTCAGAGTCTGAAAAACCAAAGAAATATATCAAAACAATTAGATTAACTTCAGATCAGTTGCAATGCCTAAACTTGAAATACGGTGTTAACAACTTAAAGTTTGTTATTGACAAGGGAACTTCTGTATTAGAGGCAAGACTTTTTTTGTGGAAGTGGGATACACCTATCGTTATATCTGATATTGATGGAACAATAACTAAATCTGATGCAATGGGCCATGTCATGGCAATGATAGGCAAGGATTGGACACACCCAGGTGTAGCCAAGCTATTCACAGATATAGAGGCCAACGGATACAATATTATGTATTTGACGGCCAGATCAGCAGGCTTAGCTGATAGCACGCGTCAATACCTTAAGAGTATAAACCAAGACGGATTTGTGATTCCTAATGGCCCTGTTATACTATCTCCTGATAGAAC
The DNA here is from genome assembly GCA_030573455.1 of Hanseniaspora pseudoguilliermondii. Taxonomy (NCBI): domain Eukaryota; kingdom Fungi; phylum Ascomycota; class Saccharomycetes; order Saccharomycodales; family Saccharomycodaceae; genus Hanseniaspora; species Hanseniaspora pseudoguilliermondii. The sequence goes on along the minus strand of JAJMDH010000095.1, from coordinate 1,321 downwards.
GTTTACGGCATTGAAAAGGGAGGTTATACTAAAAAAGCCTGAGGTTTTCAAAATGGCTTGCTTGAATGATATAAGAAAATTGTACTTGAAAAATTTGAGCTCAGATGATGATTATGACTATGTAAATAAAATTGTCAACAATCCGCTAAATGGAAGCTCTGGTATGTTTGATGATGACATGCCAACACCGTTTATAGCTGGTTTTGGGAACAGAATTACAGATGGCATTTCTTATAGATCGGTGGGCATTCCTAGATCCAGAATCTTTACCATAAACCCATATGGTGAAGTTCATATGGAGTTGTTGGAGATGAGTGGATACAAATCGTCATACTTGTTTATCAATGAGTTAGTGGACCACTTTTTCCCACCAGTGGTCAACTATGGCAAAACTTTGTCTTTGATTGATGAGAAATCTCAAAGTGATGTGAAGCCAATATCTCTGATAGCAAATAGTGCGGAAATATTAAAGAATAAGCAGAACAAGGCGAACGAAGAGTTACAAACAAGAATGACGTTGTTTAGAAACAAGGAGAGTAATTTTTCAGACACAAACTACTGGAGAGAGCCATTGCCGGACATTTCTGACTTAAGCGAAGACTCTGATGCTGAAGAAATTGTGAAAAGTAGAGGAGAAGAAGTTACTAACAGGACTTATGATGCCCCTGTTAAGAACAGAACAACACCACCACAGACACCTTCTTTGCCATCCACAGCAAGTTCTAGATATTTGACTAACACTAGCACACAAAGGGAGTCAAAAAGCACAGGGTCATTAGCTGAAGGAATGGAGTACAACTCTGGTGACACACAACCAAGCTTAAATAGCAGAAGAAGCTCTCTTTCAATGAGTAAAATTAGAAGCAATAGTACAAGCCACCAGCGTACAAAGTCCAATGATTCTAGATTCTTTTCATGGGTTAGTGGTAGGTCTGATTATGAAAGTACAGAAAGTTTGAAAGATGATGATTTATCTCCATTGGCATTGAATAGTCCAATGGATAAACACGCTGAAGGAACTAATATGAACTCGCCTAAGGAATTTGGAAAGAGATTATACTTGGACCTGAATTCTCCTATTTCTTCACCTAAAAGAATATTCAGTGATGATGAATCAATTCATAAGGATCATACGTACGTACCTGATGAGGAACTTTTTAACGGCTTGAATGCTCAGACTTCAAACAATTTGGTTTTTAACGATACAAGTCTAGGTGACTTGATGGATGATAATGATGAGTTCGATGAGGATGATGAATTTGAACTTTAATATATATAATGAACTTTTAATCAAAAGAGAAAGATATTTTATGGTGGGGGG